>JAZGTK010022530.1:0-10243 GCA_036877625.1 Ambastaia sidthimunki | reverse complement strand
TATACTGGGGTCTTTACTCTGTAAACTATCCAGACTTGCTTTGAAACATCGCTATTGACTTTTGTTAGTCTGCACATTTGCCCTGTAATATCACACAATCTTCAGCTTTTAAATCACTGTCCATTCTGCTGTGAGGGTCCCTACAGAACTACTATTACAGTGGACATTGATTCGTAAGAATCAATGGTGCTAAATGTCACCCATACTGTTTGGTGCTTTTAGATGTATTTTTACAAAGAATAGGAAAATTGGCTGAGGCATTTTCTCGACATTGATCTATTGACCTGTTCTTCACCTCCTGTTAAGCTTCTGAATTTCTGTGTAACATTTTTACTTCTCTTTTAGTCTTTCTAACTTTCTTCCCGGTTTATCTTTCGTCTCGTCTTGTCTTGTCTCCTTTGCTTTCCAGCTTTGTTTGCCCTTTTTCTATTTCTCTCTGCTGGGGTAAAGCTGACCCCTGGCATCAACCACATGTTGACCTATGACCTCTGACCTCTCACCTCACCCTCCAACAGAGGAAGAGACACTACTGGCGCTTGGACTGCAAATGCATCATCCTATTTCAGAACGATACCACCAACAAATACTACAAGGTATAAAGTCTCTTTCTTTATAGGGTTTAATCACATCTATGAGT
Source organism: Ambastaia sidthimunki (assembly GCA_036877625.1). Taxonomy (NCBI): domain Eukaryota; kingdom Metazoa; phylum Chordata; class Actinopteri; order Cypriniformes; family Botiidae; genus Ambastaia; species Ambastaia sidthimunki. Next base: position 9,606 of record JAZGTK010022530.1, on the reverse strand, counting down.
ATTTATACACATTACAAAGTAAATTACATGTGTGGAAGGTGTTAATATATGTGGAGTATAACTGTACAGTTACTGTACATATTGTCCTCACACCTTTACATTATATGTTTACAGAGAAAGGTGAGTAATCTGTGTTCTTGCAATAATGCATTATGAACAATTTTCAAAAACTTTAAAAACAATAGTTGACCCAGAATGTGCCTTTTGTCATTTCAAACTTTTTTGAAACACCAAGTTTGGTGTTTTTGTCAGTTCTTTTCTTAACAATAATCTTGTTGTATAGCAAGATCATAGTAACACTATGTTCCATTGAAAAAATAACAACATGCAGGTTTAGAAAGACATACGGGCAAGTAAATACTGTTTATTTTGGGGTAAACTGTTCCTTTATGGGGATGACTAAGCATGTCAAATCATTTGGTTTAATGTGTAATCTTAGTCAATTACCTCAGCTCACATCTACCCTAATTCAATTCCTGCTGTGAAATTAACCTCTGCTCACCCTTGCCCGTTGACCTAATGATTCAAAGTCTAATTTGTACTTATGTCCCCCAACCGCCCCCCTTTACAGGAGATTCCTCTGTCAGAAATCCTGCAGGTGCGCCCGGCAGGTGATTTCTCTCTTGTGCCTGTTGGTACGAATCCCCACTGCTTTGAGATTATGACAGGCACCATGATCTACTTTGTCGGCGAGGACCCCAACCCTGCCCAGCACCCATTATCCAGTGTGCCTGGAGTGCCTGCTTTTCCCACACCCAGCTGTGTTGCACCCAACAGTGGAGTGGGCCTGGAGTTTGCCAAAGGCTGGGAGACTGCTATTCGTCAAGCGCTCATGCCAGTCATCTTTCAAGACAATCCCCCAGCAGAAGGACACACCCCTCATCGTAAGTGTGACCCTAGCTTTGTTTAAATTAACATATTACTATACTACAATTGCTGTGGTGTATATGACAGTTTGCAAAGTTTCCATATGTATATAATAAAAGGACAGATGAGTCATATAAAACATACATTCCAACTTTAATTTCCTGTGTGTTATGGAAAGTACAGTAATAGCAGCCGTATTTTCTTGGCATGTTTTAAATTCTAAAAAATAAGAATTTAACACATGCTGTTAAATTGTTCTTATTGTTCTTTAAATGTTCTAGGCATGTGTTAAATTCTTAAATTCTATATATAGCCGATATATATAACATTAATGGAAGGGAAAATAATGTCCATGCACAATATGAACACTGTCAGCGAATGACACAAATCATTTGGATTATCTGTGGCATGTGAGTGTAATGTTGAGATCATTAAATGAGGCGAACATGCTTAATATTGACCTGTTTGATTTTCAGGGCAAGCGTCAGTCAGCATTTCTGTGTCTAACAGCCAGATTCAAGAGAACGTGGTAAGTCAATTTGACCTTTAAAACCGGATTACATCACGTGTGATGATAATGCTGATGACTTTGATGATGATGATAATGTGATAATGTGCACAACAGGATATTGGAATGATTTACCAGATCTTTGCTGATGAGGTTCTGGGTTCTGGACAGTTTGGGGTGGTGTATGGAGGTATGTTCATTTAAACATGATTGAAACTACGGTTTTAAGTTTTTCTGATCTCCATGACGCTAGTGTGTTTTGTTAAGCACAACTTAGCAAAATATTTACATCTGCTTATATGTACTGCTACATGTAAAGATCACCATCGTTCCCTAACTTTTACAGGCAAACACAGGAAGAGTGGCCGAGATGTAGCTGTGAAGGTTATCGACAAGCTACGGTTCCCGACCAAGCAGGAGAGCCAGTTGAGGAACGAGGTTGCCATACTTCAGGTAAACAGCAGGGGGCGATAGATGTGTGTCGAATTATCCGTGTTATTGACAGAATGATAATGAACTCATTTATCACAATTGAACCTGCTGTGTGTGCGACAATTGCGAGAAAACCTAATATCAGGTCATGAATGCAAATAAGCGACAATGTTGTCACTCATTAAACTGAATCTCATAATGTTATTCTCTCCCCTGTGCCCTTAGAGTCTGAGACACTTGGGTATAGTGAATCTAGAGTGCATGTTTGAGACCCCCGAGAAGGTCTTTGTGGTGATGGAGAAACTTCATGGTGACATGCTGGAGATGATCTTGTCTAGTGAGAAGGGTCGACTTCCTGAGAGACTCACCAAGTTCCTTATCACGCAGGTCAGGGCTGCTGTTTGTGTGTAAATGAGAGAATAAGCATATACAGTAAACATCTGTACATTTTTATTTCCATTACAAAATAAAATATCTGCATAATAATTTGATTCAATAGCTGCAACACCTGAGGATCCATGTTATCTCAGCACAATTTGAGGATATTCCAGAGATTTAATGACACCAAGAAAATCTGATCATTTGTACAATTAAAGGAATTAACAGTTCAAATTAATTGATAAATGTCACAGATTTGGTCATTTGACTAGTGAGCTACAGACAGTGTACAAATATATATATTTGACAGATTTTTTTTAAAGTGTCCTCAGTAATTCTTTGTTGAAAAGCCAAAATGTTCAGTTACTTATGCCATTATAGAATGAATTTACTCCAAGAGTGAATAGCAGAGAAAGTGCAGAGATAAAGTGATTCAACGTGTCTGCAGTCATGAGACAGTCGTGTGAAATAAAACAGCTGTTATTAAGCTACTGATATGACCAGAGACTTTCTCATGTCAATGTACATGATGTTTTATTACTTTTTGATTATATTAATAATTAAAAATGTAGTTTCTTTGTGTATAATGAGTGCACCTTTAATATTTGTATGTCATAATGTTTTTTTGCTTGCCAAAATTAGAAAATATTTTATTTATTTCTGGATTTATCGTAGATCTTAGACTTTTGAACCCCTCTGTATATTTATGCTCAACTGTTTGTTTGTGTATGTTTGTGCACGTGTTTCATAACTGCGGTTGTTTTTGTTTTTTGGACGCTGAGTATCATTTCTAAGAGTTAAATATTTTGATAGCGCGTTTCTTAGAATGAAACCACATTCTGCTGCGCGCAGCCTGCACCAAAGTCCTCCCTTCCTCTCTCTCTCCAGATTTTAGCGGCTTTGAGACACCTTCACTTCAAAAACATCGTGCACTGTGACCTCAAACCTGAGAATGTGTTACTTGCATCGGCAGATCCTTTCCCTCAGGTGACAATAAACAACTCATAACCATTCATTCAACACGTTAATTTAAACATGCGATCACTCATATACTATTAATAAAGTTAATCAGTAAGATATTAAATACTATAATTGCACCATAAATAAATCACTATAATGCTATTGCATTGTGGGTTAGACATCTTTTTCCATGTCTTAACACTTCTTCCTCCACATACCACAAGCTCACGCTTCGCCCTTTTGCGCACTCATAGGTGAAACTGTGCGACTTTGGCTTCGCACGAATCATCGGCGAGAAGTCTTTCCGCAGGTCTGTCGTGGGTACACCGGCATACTTGGCCCCCGAGGTCCTCCTGAACCAGGGTTATAATCGGTCCCTGGACATGTGGTCGGTTGGTGTGATCATGTACGTTAGCCTGAGCGGAACGTTTCCCTTCAATGAAGACGAAGACATCAATGATCAGATCCACAACGCCGCTTTCATGTACCCGCCCAACCCGTGGAAACAGATCTCCCCTGAAGGTAACAAAAACAATGTGCTTGTGTCAAGTGACATTTGTCCTCAAAAACAGTAGCAAGAACTCTATTCAACCTAGAACTGTTTCACCAAAATAAATACTCAGACGATAAGACGTCAAATTGAGAATAAATGTATTTCAGGTTAAATGAGTGCAACAGTGAACACTTTGCATGACTGTATCAGCCCACTGATTTGTGATAACAGAGGAAATCTGATGCATTAAAAGCAGGCCGATTGTAACGTAACTCCTTCCGGCTTTGATTTTCTGTCTGCAGCTATAAATCTTTCAGCTCCGACCAATGCAAATTCTGTTTGTTCCGTTCCTTCATAGCTATCGACCTCATCAATAACCTGCTGCAAGTGAAGATGAGAAAACGCTACAGTGTGGACAAGAGTCTCAGCCACACCTACCTGCAGGTAATGCCAATCCCAGACTGTCACTTTCTACCCATAGAGATCATAACAGACTTAATATGTTTATTTTTAACAATGCAATGGTGAAAGTAAGTTCTTAGGCTTCAGAAAATTTTGATTGTCTTCCTCAAGAGGTTATAGGAATAATTACTGTACTGTACTTTACTGTACTGATTATTTATATTATAGTAGCAAAATATATTATCGATAGGTAATATATATACAATATATACTAGATATGGGCTAAATATATATTGTATTTTATACAGTTTTAATACAAAATGCCATATTTTTTACATAATAATTTGAATGTAACAACATTTCAAATACTGTTAAAAATACTATTTCTTTTTACATGATTCATTGAAAATAAGTCTATAATTACAATAAAAGCCCCACACTGGAGAGGGAAAAATAACGAATGTGAAAAACAACCCCTCAGAGTCCAAATTCTAAGAATGAATTTGCTGTAAAAGACAGTTCTGTGTTTGAGGAGCAAATTACATTAGGAACAAATAAGCCCTTTAAGTGATGCTTTCTAAGTCACCACAAGCGAAATGGGTCATCATTACCTTTGGCGCCCTGATGTCTACTTATCTGCTATCTCACCTCATTTAATCTCTCTCTCAGGATTACCAGGCCTGGTTGGACCTCCGTGAGCTGGAGTCTAAGCTTGGAGAACGTTACATTACCCACGAGAGTGACGACAGTCGCTGGCAGCAGTACGCCCGCGACCACACGCTGCCATACCCTCCTCACCTGGTGCCTCCACGTCCCGCGTCGGATGACGAAGAGCAGGAGGGCGTGGAAGACTCGGAAATGCAGGGCCTGACGGAGCGTGTTAGCATCCTCTGATGAAGAAGATGAGGAGGACAGGAGGGTTGAAGAGTGCCAGGAGAGAAGGATGGGGGTAGTTGTTTTGCACAGATCTCTGGAGTCTCTGGTGGTTGAACCCCTCTTCCAATTCAGCAGCGAGCCTTCTGACCTCTGACCTTCCCTAGCAAGGAGACAAACAAGGAGATATGGTTGGGGAAGAACAATTTTGGACCCAAGAAAGGCACTTACACAAAAGCAACACTGTTTGTTGATACATACAGCAACCATATTTTGTTTGGAAAATCAGTTGAGTTTGTCTTTGCATTCAAAACAGTTGCGATATAAAAGGCTGAGAGAATGCATAACTGTACAAAGGCTGGATTTCCCTGTTTTTAATTTCTTTTCTATTTCTTGTGATGAAACCACTTTAGTTTCACTTCTTATTTACTGAGAATCTTTTTTGCAATATTAGCTGGAAAACTTAGTGGTGAAAGCCTGGAGTTTTTTATTGTTATTTCATATGTTGGCCCTGCAGGTGTTTGACACTTACTGTCATTAAAGGACTGTGACTCTTTGTCGCTTAAAGTGGAGACATAGAGAAAGAGACGCCACCCAAAAAAGATTGAGAATCAGGATTATCACACTGAGTGCACAAAGACTGCCTACACTGTTCTCAGATCAGCTGCTATTGGCAGTGGGTGTAAGGACTATTTTAACTGATCTTGCATATTCATATTCCTAACTGACCCTAGACCTGAGCATTAGGCTGCAAGTCACTGAGAATTAGAGTTGCTTGACTTGTTGCAATGAAGGACTTTTGTACACATGTAACCTTAGAAATACGTAGTTTTATGGAAGGGAACATTAAAATGTTCCAGCAGGTTTAATAAATACAGTGATACAGAAATGTGTGTTAGCATGATGCTTTTGTAGTATAATGCACAAGTACACACTTACTAACTTAAAACCAAAATTTGTTGACAAAACATGTACTTTGGGGTAACAAAGTTTTTAACAACAAAAACCACCATTAATGAGTTTTATAAAGTTGTGGAACTAGTTACTAAAAATATGTTGAGTGAAGTCCTCTGGATTTTTACAGTAAAAATAAAAAATGAATGACATTTTAGGGAAAGCACAACCATACGTAATAATTCTTTAGAAACACATTTATATTTTGGGTGTCAGTCAGCATAAAAGTAGGTTGATGTAAAGGAATGGAAAAAAAACAATTTAATTTTAAAATACTCTTATTCTTGATAAATTTATAAAAAAAAAAAAAACAGAACAGAACTTTGTGTTCTACATTTAACACAAATAGTAGGACAATATTTCAAAAAATCAATCAAAGAAATCAATTTGCAATAATGTGGCTATCATGTTATTTTATTAAATATAGGTGAAATCCATTCCCCTGGTAAAATGTAACCTTTAAATGACCAATTAAGAAAATATAAGGGTTTCTATATAGGTTTAACTTCATTTCCCAGAAGTGTTAGAATTTCTCTGAATGCAACACAGTAAAACAGTAGGAGGTTTGGCTCTGCAGAACCTTTTGTTCTAGAAACATGGTACAAATTTTCTTTCCATTCAACCACCTGTGCTATGTAAAACAGCAAATACTGTGAGCGATCTTATAATAAATCAGATTATTCTGACAAAAAGTAATGTTTTAAAGCCATTATATAAATAAATAAAACAAAATAGAGCAATTTAACTTTATGTTCTATTATAGTACAGAGTGTATTTAAAACAAGGTCATAGTTTCTTTTATGTTAAACAGGAAGTTGTGGGGTTAAGGTAACCGTCTCAAGCAGATGTCACCAGTGCTGTCGTTTGTCATTTTCTGCCGTTTAAAAACTGGAAACAGCTTTTACTCATTTCAGATCTCGATCACGTGCAGCAAAAAAATTCTGCATTAGCCTAACATCTTCCTGTAGACACGTTTCTTCTCTCTTCCTCTTCTCATTTACCTCCTCTCCGTTCGCTCTGAGTGAAGTGACGCGGTTGAGGCAACTCTCTGAGACTCACTTTTCATCATCTCTGGGCAGGAAGCGTTACTGAAGTGTGTGACACTCTCTTTTGGTCTAAGGAGCTCAGCTCAGCAGCTCTTTTCTGGGAGGTCATGTGACACTTAAAGCTAGCGTGAAGCAGTAGATGGTTAGGTTAGAGCTGCTGGGATTGGGTGGATACCCTTCTGCTGTTGGAGCTGGTGGAGAACATTGCATCATTCGTTAGGTTAACATTCAGGTGAGATTCTTTGCTTGTCTGGGCTGGTTTAATTGTAAAAACTTAAAAGAGAGAGAGAGAAATACAGTTGCGCATAGTTGACGCATAACATGCTTGTGATGTTCATTGTTATTATTAATAGTATTTTTAGGTTAAAAACTACAACTGTATAAGTGGAAGTGTATATATTAGGAGCTTTGACTGGTTATTGTTGCTTATTACCACATCTTTGCTTCCAGTAGTTTATTTTAAGTTATCCTGCAGCATGACATGCATTTTTAAAAATTAAAATATTCAAATATAAACATAGTTTCTTACTATTTTATCTAAATGACATATGTATGATACACAGGGAAGCTATTACATGAATTATGGAAAATACAGTTATAAAAATATCAAGCATAAAATAGTTTAGCTTAGATTTAGGTCTTGAATTTCACACTGCAGGGCATCATCTTCCTGTAAGTATTTACAGTATGTTCCAGACTTGTGCTTTTAAAGCTGAGGGTTAAATTTTCCAGAGGCTGTTTGTTTCATGTGCACCAGACACTAACAACACAAATGCCTGACACCTGATCCTAATAACTTAAAATGCTGACAATCCTGAGAGGCGAATCTAAGTTTCTCCCAGAATAAATTATTTTTAGCAAAACTTTGAGCAAAAAAAAGTGTCAAAAAAAAGATGCAGACTAGTCGGGTTTTTGTGTGTAATGAATAATCACTTCCTTATTACATGACCCATGTTTTTGCACAAGAAAATGATGTAGGGTAAAGACACAAGAAGTAGTCAGTTGTGTTGAGCCCTTGTGTCATTTTCTTGTAAATATATTTAGTAATTGATGGAGGATGGAAGTTGGTTGGGCAATGATTATGTGATTCTGAGGGTCTGACAGGAGGTGTAGCCCACCACACTGCTTCCAGACCACTGGCTCTCATGGGTGCTCATTATGCCTGTAATTACAACAGCACAAGAACAGTGTGCAAGCACTGGAAACAAATGACATAATCTACAAAAAAGGAAGCTGAGGGGGCTCTCCATTAAAGTAAATTATGGGTTTATCAATACTGTACAGTAATTGCTAAGAGAAGAATTCCTTTTGATTTCTGACCAAAAAGTGCATAATTAGATTATGAATAACACTTTCATATTTTGAGATTAGCTTTGAGATTAAATCCTTCAGGTTTTATATTAGTTTACATTTTAGGAAGTTTTCTGCATTTAAAACAGTGTAGGATGTTTTGGCTACATGTGTGACATGCTTTTTATTACCAGTAATGCACAGTCCAACATATTATCAGAAACACAAGTAGATAATTATTTAACACAAAATTACAATACCTCTCTCACTAAATCTAATAAGTTTTTTTTATCTATACATACACTTAAGTCTGTTACTTAAGATCACTGTATTGTGTTTTGGTTCTCATTATATGTACATGTACAATCATTTTTTGTAGTTGTGGGTGAAAGGTGATTAATTATTTAATTGCATAAATTCTGGTTGTTTTTTCAGTCCAAATGCAAGTTGACACTGCTGGGTGGGGTGTTGAGTTGATTTATCCCAATTTGGGCTGATTAACATGTATAACCCGTAACCCACACTGCCGGGTCAAAAAACTGTAGTAGTTAAAAAAATTAGTAGTTTAGTTGCAGTGCAATGCAAACAGCACTGTAAGAAATATGTCTATTGAAGGGGACACTAAATATTAGGTTGTAAAATGTTTTTATAAGCAGTGCACAGACTAGTGAGTATGAATAAAATTATACCTTGTGATCTATTACTCATTTCAACTGTTTTGGGATTTTTACCAAAAGTATTCTGAACATGGAAGAGTTTATATCAGAGGATCTGTAATTTCCCTCACAGCCCCTTTGTGTTTTGAGTCATGTGATTTGGATTAAGTGAATTTATTTATTGTATTGCATCTATATAATCTCTTACTTGTCTGCAAACTGTCACCTACACAAACAGAAACATTGACACTTTGACTTGTTTGACATTTAAAAGTGTCAGAGATACCATGTCATGTATTCAGGGGGCAGGGGAAGTGGGTAAGAGATACTGGGTGTTACATTTTTCAACATTTACTTGGACAAGTTTTTACAAGTATTATATGAAATGACCAATAAGCTGTTTGTATCACCTGTTTATTGTTTGAAACAGAAAAACAAATTAAGTCAAATCAATTAAGTTACATAGAATTTCATTTAAGGTACATAAACTGAGAGTTTTTCTCCTAGCTTATCTAAATCCTAAACCACAACCTGTTGGTTGCATCTTGGTTGCTGATGTAAATGAGATAAGAATAAATCACATTTGTGAAAACAACCCAACACATTGTGAAATGACACTATCATTTACATATCATTTTACCACATATGAATCACGAAACCTGACCTTCGTTACCGCTTATCCAAACAACTCTTAATGTTTTATTCTGTCTGTCATCTTTGATGATCGTCATTCAGAGCAGAGCTGAG
>JAZGTK010022529.1:0-10243 GCA_036877625.1 Ambastaia sidthimunki | reverse complement strand
AGGGAGAGAAAAATATGTTAAAGAAAGCAGCATGCTAGCCTCAATTCTCATTTTATCTCCACTCAGCCAGGTGGAGATTGCCACCCTCCCCGAATTCCCCCCCGACCAGCCCACCTCCATCAATCCAGGACTTTTGGTGGCTCCCAGGTAACAAAGAACATTCTCAGAATGTTTTTGCAGTAACGTTGGCAGAAAGATTTTTAACGTTATATATCATATATCAAAAAACTCCAATGTCTTAAGTAGTTAGTGGAACGTTTTAAATACATTACAGGATTAAAAAAATGTTTAAATAATGTTTTTATAACCTGGAAATAACGTTAACGAGCATTAACGAGAATGTTCTTAGCACTTTATGGATATATTAAGGAAACATTCTTACAACCCAACAGTGTTAGCTGGTGCTAACTTAAAATGAAACAAAAAGAAAGTGATTTCTGATGAGCGTCTATTTTAGCATCGTTGTCTTTGCTTTTCTCGCACTTTCTGAATCGTTCCCACACTAGCAGAATCACACGTTTGGCTGTTATATTGCCCTATACAGTACAGACTGCTTTTCCTGCTGCGTGGTTTATTTTAAGATATCCCGCTAGCACTCTTTGTGTTTTGTTGTGGAGCTCTTGGCTCCATCCCAAATGGTGTATTTTATTTGGACTTACAGCCCTGTTGCTCAATGTTTGAATGACAGTCTTTTGGTTAATAACATTCTGCAGATACTTACAAAAGTTTAAATCGAAATATGATGCAACCAACTGATTGACAAGTCAAGCTAACAGGGAACGTCCTCAGAACATTGGCTAATGTTCTTTAAAAGTTTCTGCTGTGACGTCAATAGATTTGTTTAAATGTTATATATCATATATATCAAAAACATTATTCTTAGGTAGTTAGTGGAACATTTTAAAACGTTACAGAATTAAAAAAGATAACATTCTTAAAATCAAACAGTGACATTAATACAACATCTAAAAAAAAATTATGTTTTGAACATTCCTAAAATGTTTGAAAACTGTAGGAAAATGTTCTTACAATCCCAAAAGTTTTCTGGGTCTTTTGGTTAATAACATTCTGCAAGTTTAAATTAAGATATGATGCAACCATCTGACTGACAAGTGTGTTTAAACCAGATTTTTGGGCAAGCATGGAGACAGATTGCTAAGACATGACACTCCTCCCCCACTATCAGATTGATATGCCCATCGCTGACACCGACCGCTCCTCATTTACTCAGGTCGAGTTCAGCCCGATTACAATATTTCCTTCAACACGGCTCAAGCGCGTTTACCGGTGTGGAGAAGAAGAAGCGATGCGTGACGACACGCTCAGCAAGCGCTCATGACGCCTTGACAGCGAGTCCTGAATCCTTCCTAGCAATGCTAACTTTAGCTGAGTTCATTTCCCGCTAACTTTGATTCCAGCACTGGCAGGAAACTCAGCCAAAAATCAAGTCTTATACATCAACCTCCAGCTAACAGGCGAGAGTTTCACTCACTGTAATGAGAGCGTGTGCATTACACAGCTCTGGTGATATTACAATCATTTTTGCATTACAATTGCATAATATAAACAATTCCAGGCATGACTGTTTGAATGGAAAAAAACATGAACAAATTTTCAATATGGCAGCAAGTCTATTAAAGGGAGAATTTGTGTTAATTTGTGTTCTACAAAAGCTACAAGTCTGATGAAATTTTGAGTGCTTGTAAGGACAACCAATCACTGCATTAGTTTGCCAGGTTACTGTTTTTTAAACCTAAACCTAAAACCGATTTGACTAAATCCAACAGAGTTTAGACATCAAAACAACTTGGTTGAATTACTTGTGATTAACTGGTAACTAACAGTAGCACACACGTAATGTTTGCAGGTAAACGAAATAACTAGTTACTAAACTAGCATATACCATGTAATTGTTTTCAGACCAAAACAACCTTTAAGATAATGTTAAAGATTAGCATGTCTAACCAAAGCAAATGCTCTACTCTTTAATATAATGGTAACGATTTTAAAACACCAACATAAAAACTCTTTTAAATGCTTTGACATATCAGAATACAAAACATTAGCAAGTCCCTACCTTGTCTTATCTTGTTTAAAAGAAAAGATAAAATAGAACTTAATTTCTGTGTTTTCACACCCTACCCAGTCCCGTGCAAAGCATGCTGGGAAATAAACTTCTCTGCCCAGTTTCATTAATGCTACTTTAACACCACATGACCTGATGTTCAAATCTAAAGTCTGGGTATGCAAGACAACATTTCAGCAAACATTTAGTGGCCCACCAGAGAGCAAGAAACATTTTTGAGAGCTTACAGGAAGCAAAACCCACAAACACTGTTTATCACCACTATCACCAGGGGAACTGTGGATTTATTACTGTATTCAATGCTGGTCACATCTTTACCATTCAGAACAATTCAATTCTCATTATAACCGATAAGAGACAAAGACTGGAGACAGGGAGATAGAAAGAGAGACACACTGCCGATATCTTGGGCTGCAGAGCCACTTAGCAGACAAACAGGGAATAGCAGAAGATCTGCATCATGAAGAACATGCAGAAGATCATCATGATGGTCCTCAGCAGTTCTTCTAAAGCGGATTGTTATACCTGTTACCAAAATATGTTCTTTTATTTGTAGCTACTTGTTAAAGGTGCTTTACAAATTTCTCAGTTGGATGAAAATGTGATGGGATGTATGTTGTTAACCCACAACTTTTTGAAAGTCATTTTGAAAGAAAGCACACACCTCCACACGGCAAGCAGATGCCCTGGTCCTTCATCTTCAAATGTTTCTGCATCCTCATCCCACTTTTTAAAGCTGCAATCTGTTCTTTTTTGGGGGTTAAAAAATAAACAAAAACCTGTTATTGAGCAAATACATGACAGATGAGTGTTCAAAATTTCCTTACCTTACCCCACTTCCCAATGGTAAGCTTATAATAATGATTTATAATTTGGACTGGCAGGTCCGATTTCCCAGGAAATGTCAGTTGGACTTTATTTGACTTTAACATGTAAAGAAAAACAAACTGTCATTTTATGTTTCAAACAGAGATGGCAGTAGAGAGGCAAAAGTTACAGATTGCAGGTTTAAATTTTCCTACATTGATTCCTCCAAAAACAAATATTAAAAACACAATTATGTGAAATACCTGAACAAACTTGTGGCAAAAATCACTATCATTATTCTCACTGAAATTAATTATTCATCTGCCCAAACCTTCACTGGAACAAACATTATGATTAACACTCAGTGTTGATCAACTTCATTTGAAACGGAGCCACACACACATTTAGGTATATGAACGTCATAGTCACACAAGACTGGTCATGATTAAGAGTCTGATAACCAAATGAAATTTGTTATTTATACCCAAGCACCATTCTGCCGGCCCAAAGACCTGCTTCAGGCCTGCCAAACCACATTTCTGACCCGGTTGCTTACATACTGTACCAACAGCTGACTCAGCCAGTGACTCAGACTGTAATATGGAACAGTGTGTTTATTTCTGACTGGGGGCAGCAGAGAGGTTGAGATGGTGGGCGACGTTTGCCTGTTTGTTTATTATTTGTAATCAGTGAGACGTCAAGAGGTATAAAAGCTCCTAAAGGGCTGTACTGCAGGCCAGGTACGACTGTGACCCAGAATGCACCTTTTAAATAAAGAATCAATAGGATCACATTAAAAAGCAGCTGGACAAACAAATAAATGAAAAGGTCTTAGTGAAATTCGTCTGCTGTTTCTTGATCAATCATGAGGGAAAAGTGAGAGATTAAGGTTTAAATAAATAGAAGAAATGGGTTTGTTTTGTCTGCCTTTGTGTGAATGTGTGACAAAACTTTTCTGAACTCTAATGAATAATAAAAACTGTCACACATTAACAAGTTCTGAGTCAAGAGAGGTCAAAGCCACCAGTGAACCTGTGGGGACAGTCTATGAAACTGAAGACTTATACGGTTTTGATAAGATACTTTTGTGATACTTTTGTTGTGCCAACAGAAATTAATCAAATCTTAATTCTTTTAATTATGTAATAGTTTATTATTTAAAAAAAATTGAGAAAACATGATGGTAACAGGGCTGATGCATAGATGCACGTAATTATTTTGAGGCAGTACACTCACATATATGTGTTAAACATCAACCATGTTACCATTATGTATTCTTCATTTATATACACACAAATACATTATATATTATAGCTACTTATCTGTGTATACAATGTATACTGTATATATACTTATATATATCTAAATACGTGTATAGATATAAAGATAAATAAATTTTATAATGACCACCACCATCACGACCAGCACACATGGATGAGAATACACACCCTACTCATTTAAATATATACATTGTAAATTTCACTCAATCATTCTGTTTACGCTATTAAAACATTATAATTGTAAATCTGGGATCTGTGGCAACCGCGGAGCCGTGAGAACGATCCCTCCCGACGGCTCCGAGAGCCATTTACCGCCCCCTTTCCATCCAGACAGGAAGTTAAGACGGTGCATTAAATAAAACATACATGCCATACTTCAACAACTAGTTAAGTAAATTTATACAGAGGCCCATAGGCTGCAGCTATTTGTAATGCGCAGTCTATTTAAGGCTGAAATGCATGGTCTCGCTGCGGACACCATTAACAAGATCCCAGGCCATTTAAACATCAGCTGATGTGTATGTATAGGTGAGACTCCAGCAGATAACTCACGTTTACTGTCCGGTCCAGGCCATTATAGAGGCGCACAGGGAAAGCATACGAGCGCCGGGACGAATGCTGAATCAATATATAGGAGAATAATATGTCTAAGGGAGGAGATGAGTACAGAATGGCATTTCATTATGGATCGATATAAGAGTGCTTTTCATTGCCTTGATGCTATAGAGCGTCCCAATGGGTTCACTGAAGAAGGCCTGCTCTCCTACGCCACACTGAATGCACAATGCGCTCGTGTTACAGCGAGATTGTACTAAACCAGTATCTCAACTTACCCTCACAAAATAATAATACATTCCTATAGCAACCCAAGATTTTGCCAAAATGCCATAAGGTTATTGTTAGCCCAGTTTAACTGCTTAGCCAAAAACGTAAAAGCAAATATGTATCTACCTGTGATGGTGTGTTTACAGTATTAGATATTTACTCTGTCTCCTCTGAAGAAAACAAAACCTTCTCAGCTTTTCTCTCTGTTGCCTGCTGGTTCAGTGGGGGTTTCCTTCCTGCCTCGCTTTAATTACATGCTCAAGCCCTCCTGCCATTTCAACCCCTGCCAAACCCCTCATCTTCCCCCCGTCGCCCTCAAGGCAATGGAAGAGTCCAGAGTTATGAAGCTTCCCACCAGTTCCTCTCATCGCCTTGGCCTGGTACAATGAGAAGCACAGATAAGAGTTTTCATTATCTGGCCCCTCTCCTGGGACCCCCTCTCTTTCTCTCTCTCTCTTAGACTCAAAGGCTTCTCTTTTAAATAGAGAGACAGTCTAGTTGATGCCCACGCCATCTTTTGTCTTTTATTTTGATTCCACCTTCATTTTTTTTTGTCAATCACAGGAGGTCTCTAAACTCCGTCTCTTGTTCTCTATGTTTCTCCTTCTAATTTTCATCCCCCTTTTTCCCATTTTCAACAAAGTGGGAACGTGCAAGTGTGATAAATGTGTGTGAAATGGACAACTCCCATGTTTTCGCTCCTTTGAAATTCACTCCATTGTCTGGGCCGGGGAGTGATAAAGCCACAGCAAAGACAGGCCCTCTTATCTCCCGCTCTCAGTGAAAAGGACTTTCCTCCATCGCCACGTTTGTTCCGCGTGTTTGTTGTACGTGTGGCGCTACGTGAGGATAATAGCCTCAAACAATGTCTGTCTATTCAAAAAAACGCTTGGACCAGGGCTCCACGTCTCACGCTTTTAAACGGGTCGTCCTCGTTCTAAGAGCGCACGAACAATCAAACGCAGCCAAGCTCGCGGCATGTATTTTGCGTATAATCAAGGTATTAGAATAATAATGGGTGGCTTGTTTCAGTAAAGTTTATTAAGTCGATAATGACGGGAGACCGGGTGGCTCAGGAGGGTGAAGGAAACATCTGCTGTCAGTTCGGCTGGCCCTTTTATCATGCATGTGGCAAAAACAGAGCCTTCTGCCATACAATGTATCTTAAACATTTGCATTACATTGAACAGAAATTGTCTAGAAGGTTGTGCAATACACGGTGATCGCTCAGTTTCCCAACAATTCAAGTTATGGAAATAATTTCTCATTCATTTTCTCTGTTGGGATTTCAAAACAATTCTTTAATAAAAAATTACAATAAAGACCAACCAAACAGCTCAAAGATAAATCTTAACATTACAACCTTTGATTTAAAACAAAAGAAAAAATACTGTTATTCTGTTTTTGAACTTAAAAATAACATTTTTGATATATGATATACAATAAGAGAAATATTTTCTACTAACGTTACTGCAAGAAAGGTTTTGATAACATTGAGAGAACTTTCTGAGAACGTTCCCTGTTAGCTGGGATGCTTTGTGGGAGTGGGCCTGGAACCTCTTGCATGAACTTGTTAGATATTCCAGCCTTATCAGACACAGACAAAAAAGGTTCGATAACGACCAGAATATCTCAAGTTCTGCAGAATCCCATTCTGGTATCTGAGGCTCTGTGTTTATTCTGGTACATTGAGTTTAATGGAATATCCACTGATCCCTGAAACAACGTTCTAGAATTTATCCAAAACACAACAGCAAACACTGAGAGATATCAACTCCAACACAACACACGTGAACTTCAGATGAGCTGAGCTCGGTTGGAGATGCTCACCTCCACCACGGATTTCACGTTCCAAGTCTCGATGGCAAACGAGAGACGTCTTTAGTCTCATCATCTCATCCGAGGATACAGAGGAGTGTCAGATTTTGTCATTTATGAGCATCTGAACTGATACCATCAGGCAAATGTTTTATTATGAAATCAGCTCTAACTGATTAGAGACCTTCAATCGTTTCCAGAAAGCTGAGAGCGCAAGGTGATTAAGAACAATTACACAGCACCATCATGCAAACAAGAAAGTACAGACCTGAGGAAACACACAGCGACGTGTGTGTGTGTGTCGCACAGTCTGTTGCGCTAATGAATCTCTGTGCTGATAGGTCTGGAGATGGAAGGTGACAGATCATAAATAATCATTTATACTGTTGTGTCTCTGTACTGCATAGCAGAACACCGAGCGCTGACACACAGCAACCAACCACACCTGCTCCACTAATGCCATCACACCAGAGAGACAGACGAGGAGTAAGACTCAATAAATTCATTCCCACAGTCAGTGGATCTACCCACAATTCACAGTGTCTTCCACACAGTAAAATCTTGACTCGTTTAAAGGAATATCTCAGCTTTTTTCACACGTTTTGCACGAATAAAACCTGACACGGTGTCTTTAAATGCAACGCTGTGTAAAAATGAGTGAGACTAGAAAAACAGTGCAGGATAAAAAATGCTTCTTGTGTTTTGTGTGAGCCTTTATACTCACTATATGCAAAATGCATGCTTTAAAAACTGTTCAATGAGTTAAAACTGATTAATAAAGGGTCTGGATTTGTTTGGAGCACTCACAAATTCTTCACCCCTAAAAGGAAGCACATGTTAAATAGTTGCATCCAGAGCTTCAGACTGGTTTCAGAAGGTCTGGACTCCATCACAGCTTTCATTGACCAAGGACCACCAATGGACTGACATATAAAGCAGCCAATCAGTTTTCCAAATATTTTCAACCAATCAGATAACAACTTCAAAACTCCTGAAGTGACTCCAAAACCTTAATCGAATTCAACTTTGCATTGGGGAAGTTCTCACTCTAAGACGATTGCACTGTAAAAACATTTAGTTAAACAAAGTTTAAACAAAACATTCAGAGATGATGGAACGATGATGGAACTGTGAGAAAGTCAAAACGTGTCATACCATAGACAAGCTCTTCAAAGATACTTTCTTTCTCCAAACTGTCTGAAATGACAAGAGGCCTGAAAGACAACAGAGATATAGTGGAGATAAGCAGATATAAAAAAAACAAAGCGAAAGAGAATTAAAAAAGATAATAGTGCTATAAAATGCTTTGAGAAAAGGGCCATAATGAGAGGTAAAAGAAAATCAAAGACTGCTGTATTGTAATGCGGGTTATTTACACTATAATCAATAGTCGACAGCCCATTAACGTTTAATGCAGAGCGATACAGGGCAGAAACTGAAGGCAGCGTTGAGGATAGTCCAGTTCTTGATCATTAAACAGAGGATTGTTCTTCATGCAACCTTATTCATTTAAAAAGGAAATAGTTTGAAATGGCTTTAGACCTTATAAAGGTTCAACTTTTTGTCTAATATAACAAGCCCAAACTTTTATACCTGTGTGATTGACACCTCTTGTTATTATTTTCCTCTTGCCTTGGGAATATCGTGAACTCGTTTTGGGAGAGACGCCGCCGTATGCGGGTGGGAATCATTCTGAAACTGGTTCAGCCTACAAAGAGACTTTCAATGAGAGCAGTCACACAGAATGAAAAAGCATCAGAAAATTAAGTGCAGTCAGGAATCAGGAATATGTTACGACACAAATCACGCCGCCTGCATCTGTATTTGGAAAACCGAACAATCTTTCCACTTTTACTCTCTCCCTCATTCCCGCCACATTCCGTTTACTGAGAAGACTAAGCTCTGTCTTTTTCCCGCATTAATAAGCTTTCCGTTGTTCTCACTTTCTCAGTCTGAGGAAAGTAGACTACAGATGAGAGAAAACAGTGCTCTTTAATTTATAGCTTCCACCACAGTGCTGGAAGCCGGCTGACTGCGGCGCTCACCGGCGTTTATGATGTATAAAATTAAATTACACAAGAACAGCGGCAAGCACAAAGCCCAACACATCTTCCGTCTGTCTTCACATCGCTGGTTTTTAAAAGGGGTCTTATTATTGCAGTGTATTATCAAAGCCTTCATTGCAGCACCCTCTCTCTCTCTCTCTCTCTCTCTCTCTCACACACACACACTCATGCACACACACAGTACAGGGTTGTGAGAAGTGGGCGGAGCATTGTTGTCTTACCTAAAGGCACTTCCTGTCATCCGACATCACTTGTCATGAAAAAACCCTTATGAAAAACAATGTGTTTACACCAAAAAAACATGGTACTCGATTTAAACCATAGTTTTGCTACAACAGCCATAATATGATCATGATATTTGTAGTAAAACTGTGTTTATATTAATGTGAATCTGTGCACTACATTTTTACTTATAAATAATGAATAAAATCGTAGTTTTTTAGATTAAAATTAAAGGAAGAGAGTGTGCATCACATAAGAAAAGAAATTATACGGGTAAGACTAAAAAAATGCATCCTGATCGTCATGACAACAGCAAAGTTCACAAGTTCACAAGAAACTTACAAGGGCATCGGTCGATATTAGAAAAGACATTAATTTATCTCTAACATTCTACCCACAACATTATCAATAATAGAAGAAAGTAATGCATTATATATAATATTCACAAAACTCAAGCAATGCTAAACCAATAACACCTCTTCAAAAGTCTTACAGGTCACCGAGTCACTGGTTCATTACAGCTGTTTCTGCTCAACTCTTATGCAACTGTATCAGGATAATATTCTGTCTGCACCTCTGTTAGTTGTTGCACAAGTTGAATTCTGTTCAACTCCGTCGCAACCACCCAACATCACAACATCAGGACAGAAATCTCGTCACAGAGCCACTGCAGGTTTCTCAGTCTCTACTTTATCAATGAGGCCTTCTGGCAGAGTAAAATCTCAAACCACAATCTAATAAAAACAACAATGATGGATCGTAAATATTTGTGATTGGGTGACTGCAGGACAGGAAAGCCCCACAGCTTTCTGACGCGGCATCAAGCAATATAACATAACATCACTTCAGACTCAATTGACAGCTCGTATTGATGAGAACGCCAAAGTTTGCGGTTCTCAAGCCTTGGGGTGATTATATCAAGACTGAAAATCTAAATTTCTTTACTCAATTTTTTTCTTATTGCTTTATTACAGCTGCCAAAATGAATGTTAACTTGTGAGATTAATTAAACGCGTTTAACTTAAAACTGACATTAAACACACAATTAATTCAGCGTTAATATTTTTCAAAACATGCTTATCGCATTTCCCTAATTAGACATCAAAGTTTTTCTGTTCTGTGTGATTTCCAAGGGATCA
>JAZGTK010022528.1:0-10244 GCA_036877625.1 Ambastaia sidthimunki | reverse complement strand
AAGTATTTTAGTACTGGTATAGTTTTTTTTGTACCATGCAGTATCATTGTATTATTTGTAATACCTTGATGCATCATGTAAATACCATGACACATGAATATGGTATCCATACATAGTACATTCTAAAACACATCTAAATATCATCCCAAACTGTTTGGCAGTGACTTTACAAGTATCAGGTGGGTAATCAATATAAAACAATAAAAGAACTAATTGTAGACATGCAAACACACACACTCTCATGAATAACTGCTCTGCAGTAAAGCTGCGTTTGTTCTCTGCTGCTCCACAGCTCATTACAGCTTGACCAGAGAATGAGCAGAACCCACATTAAACATCAAAAGAGCCCAAACCACAGGGAAGAGAAAGAGAGGAGCTTAGAAAAACGTGGGATGAAAGTTTTGTTTATGGTAGATACAAAAAGAGACATGGAATTACAAATAATGAAACAAATATGATAACAGACGACTGGGTTTGACAAAGAAGAAGGTCCAACTTGGCCATGGATGATAAACAAGAGAAAGAGACAGAAAAAGATATTTTCCTTTGACACCAGTTTAAAAAAACATTGATTTAGGACCCATCTGGCTTAGTTTAGATGCCAAAGTCACAAGTGATTTATCTGTGAGAAAACACTAAGGAAATGTAGATATTCTATCTTAATTTCCCAGTGTAGACATTACTCTCGTCTCTGTCAGACTGACAGTTGGGTAACACTCTCACGCATGTCAGTTTCAGGAGCTAATGCTTTGCACATTTGTTTTGTGTCACAGTGAAGGGAAACTCCAGAACTCTTTTGTGATTTGTATTTTGTATGATTCCTTTGCCTCTATGTCAGTGTGTGTCTTTCAGCAAGTCTCTGCTCAATATGGCCTCTGTGTTTTGATAAGAGGCTCTATTGTCGAGCCTGGTGTTCAGCTAGACTGAACACATTGAGTTATTAACTTCATTCTCACAATATCTGTCTTTCTCTGTGTCTGTGTCTGTGTGTTTGCAGTGGGAACAATTGATGTCTGCCTGTCCTTAAAAGTGGAAGAGAACTCGACATGACAGCTGGATTATGTTTGACATCACTGATAAAAACCACAAAAAACAACCAACGCACACATACTGTTCCCACGTGTACACAAAAAATGCACATGTATATGTACTTGTCTGTTTCCTAGTTAATTAAATTCATTGGTTCTCAGCTGGTCTAGCTTTTAAGTGACAAAAATTCTCTAGCATTTGATTGGACAAACCACTTTTTGCATCAAGTATATGTCAAGTATATATCAAGAATATATATATCAAGTATATATTTTTTTCTAATTATGCATGTTAGTTATTTACAAATGTAATAACCTTAGTTTTTATGTGTGTCTTGGCATGTGCAGTGCTCATGAAAGTCGAGATTTCATCAGATTTCTGTGCAACACACAATTAACAGTTATAAGCCTCTAGAAATTATAATATGGACAGATAACGTGCATTCAGACCTTCATACATGAATGCCTTGAAGGTTATTCAGAGTGAATTTAAATCCATATGTATACACAGATTTCCCAAGTGAGTGTAAAACCAGTGAGAAAACACACCTGTCAAGCAACAGGGACTGTTACTGAAGCTGACCAATGATGACAGAGGCTTTGCATTTGTGCTCTTTATTATGAAGGTTAACAGCTGGGAAAAACACATGCCCATATATCATAATCTATTTTCTCTGGAATGTTGTTAATGGTTTATAAAAGCCCTGAGTACACACGCTAACATTTCAGTACCTCAGCACCTGCTGCCCTTTCCATAGGGAGGCTTTGAGTTTAACTTCAGTATGACTGCATTTGTGCCTTTGCGTATCTGACCAAACAATTCTGAATCCAAAGCCTTGTACAATGGCCCTGAACTCCACATGTTCATATGGCCCATACAATGTGAAAGATAATGATTAACTTGTGTAAGGACAAAAACATGAAGGACAAAAACATGACACTTGTTTCCCCCTGGACCTAATTAATGACATAAATGTGGGGTCAGGGTGGTGGTGGGATGCCACAAGAATAGTTGAAGTAAGAAATAAGCACTGTGATTGGCCTGTTTCAAATAGGTGTATTTAGTTACTGCAACTAAAGGTGGTAGCCTGTAATTAGTCAATTAAACAGAGGGATTGTAATTGGAAAAGGTGTCATTTAATAAAAAGGGGGCACATTTAAATGGATGAACATCTAATGTAATAATAGATTAATTTTAGGTTGGTCAAACTATAAACACAAGATTTTTAGGTTTAAAACATAATTGTATATGATTAGTTTTGCATATCACTTTTGTTAATCTTCTTTATAGGGTTAGAATTATAAAAACTGTCACAAACAAGAATATATATGTAAAATAGCTGCATTACATTTTGTGGGTTTGGGTTGTTAAGGTTTGTTTTCTTTGTGGACATCACAGACCTGCTTCATCCAGATAATGAGATTACCTCATCATATCTCGTTCCCAGACAGTGTGTCTGCCAAAAACAATCTGGCCATATTTATCACGGGAGCGTTGTGTGTCACAAGGGGCATCACTAAGTGCTCAAGTTCACAGTCAATCTTGCTGTTTTTTTCACACTTGTTTGGTCTCACTTGCCCCCCACCCCCTTTGATCTCCAAGTTCCTGAAGCCTATTGGTCATGTTGGTGCTGTTGTGTGTGGCATCCTTTCCCCCTTCTTTAACGGTCATCTTTTCAAAAGTGAATATTTTATTTGCCCTATTTGCCCTGCCAGAACAAAGTATCGGCTGTATGTAACGTACACACAGACAAAGTCCATCCTGTTTTATTCTTGTAGAGTCATGGGGCCTCACAATGTCACTGTTCATTAGTCACCATCATTTGACCACATAGTGTATGTGTATGTATAGTCCAGTCTTGTAAAACTGGTCTTTAATGTGTGGTCCACCCCGCCCATTGAACTGGTTTCTGTTTAATTTCAGATATTTGACATGGTTCTCTACAGCATTTTGTTGAGAAAGTTATACCACCCATCCACGTTTTAACCTTACCCACATCTGATGAAACCTGGTTACCTGAGGAACTTTATAACTATTTGATGTGTCTCCATGAAACAAAACTCAATTCTTTGACGCATACACACAAATATGCATTAATTTAGATTCAAATTATTTTCCTCTTAACTGGTATATTGCACATATCAATGCATACGCAAAACCAAGTGGAATGACGCTAAGACAAATTGTTGTTCAAGTGACGTATTTATTACAGTGGCAGTAGTTATGTACAGAACTTTCAAAAATATAACATGTAATTTCATGGATATATTTATATATTCATTTACACCCCCCCCATTCCCTGNCTGTCTCCACTTCTTCTCCTTTTTTTCTAGAGACATTTGTCAGCAGCCATCTGTCTGTCTGCTCACCCCCACCCCACCCTGTCTGCACTTAAATCTAATCAAGCAGCATCACCTTAGCACTGGTAAACACACACACACACACACACACACACACACACTTTAAATCTTTCATCAAAAAACACACACATTCACACCAGTCATTTTGTTAACAAAAATTATAATTTTTATCTTCTCTTAACAAGTGCTACAGATACTGAACATAATTCTGAACATTGCAAATTAGCAGAAAAATAGTATGAAAATACTGTACAATTTGTATCTCAACACCAGTGTATATAGGCTTCCACACACTCTCACAGCAGCACAAGCAAGTTCATCCTCAGTGCAGCATCATTGTGGTTCAAATAAAGTTTTGAAGATACAGTTAAATTTTTTGTTCATGGTGAACAAAAGTCACTTCCTTGTTTGCTTTGTTGGATCTGTGTGTGCATGTTTTTGAGTGTGTCTAAGCGTGAAGGAGCGTGTCGGCAAACATAAACACACACACACAGGCATGCACACACAGACACATTATCCAACATTCTCATCAGCAACTCATCCATGAATACAGTAGAGTACACAAAGCTTATTTACAAACATGACCAATATGTTCTTCCAAGTCAGTTCAGTTCTTTTCATTGTTTTCTAGTAATCAACATGCTTCTCATAAAGCCTCATTGTCCTGGTCAACATCTCCTACTGCTGAGGGGGTAGCACCAGTTGAAACGGACCAGCCGTCAGGAGATTCCCACCCTTCTAGCCCCTCAGCCCAGTGTGTTCTCCTCCAACTTCATGTTTCCTGGTTCTTCTCACTTATCTTTATCACACTTTGGTGGCCAGTGACTGCACTTCAGACTTCTGAGTTTGAGCACTGAGGGTTGAAGACATGGAGCTCATGTGCCCATGCATGGCTTTCTTTAGATTCAGCAGACACAGGCACTGTGAGCGGAACCGCAGGTCAAAGAACGCATAGAGGAACGGGTTGAGGCAGCTGTTGACGTATGCCAAGCATGTGGCATATGGATGAGCCAGAAGCAAAAAGTGGAGGAAGCCACATGAGGTGGGCGCCAAGTCCAGGTAAGAAAGGGCATCCATGCTCTTCAGAACATGGAAAGGGGTCCAGCAGAAAGCGAAGACCACCACCAGCGTAGTGATGATCTTCAGGAGACGCCGCTTCTTCTGGTCTTCCTTACGTAGGTGGCTGAAATGGCGGGTGACTGTGCAGCCGATGAAACAGTAGCAGACGGTCATGGCCAAGAAAGGCAGCAGAAAGCCCAGGGCAGAGGAAGAAAGACTCAGCCCTGCAATCCAAAGAGATTCATGATGTTGATTCAGAGTGACCAGGCTGAAGTCCATCGCGCAGGTGGTGCGGTTGCTACCGGCATCGTCCACTGTGGTGCGAAAGAGGAGAGTGGGCACAGCCAGCAGACATGACATGAACCAGATGCCACCAAGTGATGCCAGCATAGTCGCACGGGATCTGAGCCGGCCACTGGACAGAGAGTGAACGATGGCAAGGTAGCGGTCAAAACTCAGGCATGTCAGACAGAAGACACTGGCGTACATGTTGACAAGAACCACGTAGCTGCTGATCTTGCAGAGAGCCACGCCGAACGGCCAGTGGTAGCCCAGCGCGGTGTACACGGCCCACAGCGGCAGAGTGATTACGAACGTCAGGTCGGCCAGCGCCAGGTTACCGATGTAAACGTCCGCGGCGCGCCTTTTGGATTTTGCGCGCCAGACAGTGAAGATAACCACACCGTTACCGGACAGACCGAGGATGAAAATAAGCATGTACAGGACAGGGATGAGAGAGTAGGACGGTTCCCACTCTGAGTAGTCGCAGGCAGTCTCATTATCTTCATAGTAATCGTAAGCGTCTGCGTATTCCGACGTTGGCTCCATTTGGTGAGGGTACTTTAAAGCCCTTAAACTCAATGGTCTTTCACTTTGATCCAAATACCTGGTCCTAATTTGACGGAGTTCAGTGGAAATGCTTGTTTTGCCTTCCTTGAAAAGTCTGTGTAAGCCGAGGTAAATTCTCAATGGAAGCTAGAATAAACGCTTCTGTGTCAAGGAGAGCAGCGCCCTGTCTTTTTAAACTCCGGACTTCTCACCCCTCCCTCTGGACCCATATATCGGACCCCTTATCTCCACCAAACCTCAGCCCCCCATACACACACACTCCCACCCACCGCGGCACACCAACCCCCCGGTCCACGCAGTCTGCAGAACCGGGTGTGTGTCAACAAAATGGGCTTAGCTCTTGTTTTTCTTCTTAATGAAAAAGTAATGACTCGCTCGTCTTTTAAGTTAAGTTTACCTTAACTTTTCTAACAAGAGATGGTTTTGCGTCACGTGTCATTAATGTATAAAAACTTATAAAGAAACAGCGTAAAGTCACATCATGTGAAAACATGGACTTCTAGTTTCTATCTTTTTTGCCCTAGTAGCTTTTATATGTGTTCATTCACGTCAAGACCGAAATATCCAAACCACACAAACATATATACATCAGCAATATGCATATTCTTGATAATTACTCTTGTAACATACTTTCCCAGCTATTTATAAATTCACTGCAAACATAGCAAGACACTAACCCGATTTAAAATGAATTAAATTAATTTAAACGCAGCTAGCCAGAACAGGTTTTAGACAGGTTCCCAGTGAAACCAGAGCCTTAAACCAAATTATAATGTTAAAGAGGCACTGCTCCGTGATTTCCTCTCGCTCAAACATTACATCAGGGTGACATTCAGTAACTTCAAACGCTCCACTTCCACCAAAACACATAACACCAGCCTATCTCTTTAATATGAAATCCTCTTATTCAAACACACTCAGATACAAAACACAAACAAAAATACAAAACACAAACCAAACAAAAATAATACGTCTAATAGCTTGATTCTAACTTTTCTAATGTTTAAAATATCATTACTAAACGTTTAGTAATGTAGTTAGTAAGGGTCCATGTTATGAAACTTTTAACAATATATACGAATTAAGCTGTTAAACGTTTTACTGTTATAGATGTTAAAATTATAGTAAGAAAATTGTGAAAAGTTTTTTTTCCATTTCCAATTTATTTCCCTCTATTTCTTTATTTCTGTCTTTCAAAATTCAAATAATTGCAATTAACCAAACAATAATAAAAATAAATTTATAGTTACATTTAGAAGCGCTTCAAGTGTCTTATTTGGTAATTTCATTACATGCCAGCGGAGGATTTGGATGTGTGTGTGAAATTTAATTCTCACTTTCACGCATTTATTTGCATGATAATGCCAGACGCAAACTCGCAAAATAAACAAAAACAAAAGGAAACGACGCATTTGACATTAACGAGTTTCTTTAGGGACGCGTTGTTCGCGCGTTACACCCAATTTGCAATACCCGTTAAAAAGGCACTTAAAACAGATAGATTTGGCTGAAAAGACAACAATTTACATGAAAAAGGTAGAAAAACTAGCCCACGTAACTTGTTTTGATTGTACACTTCATTGTAGATGTTCTGTAGAGGATTGCTCTGCATAATGTTCCCATGCCTTCCGCTAAACTTGTGCAGAGGTCGTTCAATATATATCTGCACCACTATCACACATAGTCGTTACACGAAAAGCTTGTTTCACTTCAGTCCTTAAATTAATGTGCTATCACATTTAGAAGGATCAGTGAGTAAATCCATCATTCACAACATTGACGAGATCATCTGTAGATCTTCTCAATCAGCTGACCTAACGAGCTTCAGTATCTTCTACTCAACTTCGGCAGGACTGTAACCTCTTAAATAAACGTATAACCTGTAAAATTCTTTTAACTTTGCCAAGAAAAACTGATATATTAATATAAATTATGTGTTGATATTTAGTCAGCAGAGGTTTGCAAATGCATCTCTCACAAATCTGTGTGAATGCATTGGATTAGATACAAAAGGTGTGAATAGGGCCACTTTTGGTAAAGCAGATATTTGAATAAGTGGATCCTCCCCATCAGTTCTGTAGAGTTTGTCATGGCATGTCAAGATTTCATTGCAGCTGTATTATGATCTTTAATTATTCAGGTCATAAACATTGCAGGGCTTTATTTAATATTCATTTAAATGAGACACTTGCCAAAAGCTTTGAGACATAATATGATGGATATCATAGATATATCTATAGTATATATACGTACTAAATAGTTACTTACTAGAGCTAGATCATCATCAATAATAAGGGATAAATCAGATCCCTTCTCTTCTATACTCCTGAACACACCTGTTTTTATTATACACCATTATTATAATATTATTGTATAATATTATTGTCTATGACAAGCAAGGTCATGGTACATATTTTGGCTTTAGTGATGATATTTGAAGTTGTTGAAATGTTTCTTGCAGCCATAAATTATCATATCGTTCTAAAGTCTGTGTAAAGTCAGATCCTGCTGTGTGAAGAGAGGACCGGGTTGCTCTCTGCAACCCTATAATCCTTTGCCCTGCCCATGTCTGCCCCTCACCCCCTTCCTCTGCATGTTGTTTTTGGTAGCCCTCTGTGCTTCATATCGGGAGTAACTACAACACACTCCACACACACCCATAGCAGACAACCTGGCAAAAACAACATACAGTTTCCTTCTTAAATAAGGCTGGGAGACACTCCAGTGAGACTGCCCCCTCTAGTGGATATGTATACACATTCACACACGCACCAGTACACGTTTACACAAAGAGGCACTATAAGCACAGATGTTTAAGTGCGCATGCAAAAACAGTTGCATGCACAATGCCTGTTGTTGGAGGAAAAGAGTAAGAAGATATTGAAAATGTCGTTCACACCACACTCCTAACACGTCAATCGTCGCATGGAGTTTCTGGCTTGGGACTGTTTAACAAACACACAATCTCACACGCAGTGCTGCTATCTGACTGACTCTGGAGAGGTGTGGATTCCTGCTGCTCTAATAGATCCTTTAGATAAACAAATACATAAATCTACACATTTAAAATAAAGGAATCACTGATATGAAGCAGATGGTCAGATTAGATGACTTTACATATAACACATCTCTAACGGCCAGATTAAGCAGATGAAATACAGATTTTAACCAACAAGCCCTTTGTAGTAACAAATCAAACCTTTTCTGTGACAGATTTGTGTGACCATGATTTACTCATGGATGTTTTATCACACTGATAATACTCGTTCATGTCTCCGTGTAGCCAATTAGGGAGGGTTCGAGGAGGGGGTTAAGAGTGGGTTAATGGTCCGGGGTTAACACATTGGTTTTGAAATGAAAGTCAGGCCTACAAACACACACACACACACACACACTACTTTGAAGTACACCAGAACTATATTAGTATTTTACCTAGCAGCAGACTAATGGTACAAGGGCTAAACCAGTGCTGACAGCTGTACAGCTGTAAATTTTCAGCATCTTTAGTTTCTCATCAGTCCAGATTTACAGAATTTTGTTTTATTATGATAAACATACAAATCACAGTGAATGTAAAATCTCAAAGAGCCCAGATAATTTTGTGATTTCACTTTTATTCTTTCATTAGTATGAAGTAAGACCACACAAGAAATAGCAACTTTGACTGTGAGTTAGTCAGTGTGCGTGTGTGTGTGTGAGACCACATGGCAGCTGTGTTGTTTTTTTATTCCTGTACAGCTGACTGGAAGGGTCACACTGCTCCTCTGTGTTTAAGACGTTTCATTTACTGCAGCTGAAACCCATATTTCATATTCAAGGTAAATCCGCTTTTGATTGTGCAATCTGATTCCAGGATCGGATTTTCCAGTGTTCCAGCTCTGGCTTGCATTTACACAAAAGGCTCTCTGGTAATTTTCCAGTATCAATGTCCAGTGTGATCTTAGCTTTACGCAAACACCTTTAAAATCACATGCAGACAGAGCAGTCTGGCATGGCTGCAGAGGTAAAGCTACGGGAGGGTGTGAGCTGTAATTTGGGCCTCGTTTGAAGTACACAGCTGTCAGGCACCTAACACGTCAGATGTGATCTCACTGTTTGATTTGTGGAACTTCAAACCCCACAAATCTCATGAGGTGTGTGCTGTTCTGCTAGTGCGTGTCACCAAATGTCTGGTACTGAGGTTTTCTCAGGCCACAAAGAGGAAGGACAATGGGGTTCAAAAGTTCTGACACAAAATATCTGGTAACATTATAAATCTGAAATGTTGTGTATTGTTGGTTGTTTGGTCTATCTGTTGTAAAGACAGTGTCACTAGTGTTAATACGGGTATGCTAAACACCAAAAACTCTCTTCGACTAAATCACACCCACGTGCCACCCAACACCCCACCATGCACACACACACTTAGATCACAATCTAGCTGTTGATTTAGGGGTCAGTAAGCTTATTCATTAAGATTTAAAAGGCAATCATGTGTGTTTATTTGCCTTTTCTCCTAGCAAGTTAACTTTCTCCACTGATTTATTTAGTGAGTCTTTAAATTCCCAGAAAGCGTGTGTCTGTTTAGCCCCTCCCACTGACACATGTGTTAGTCTGCTCAGTTAATCATAACGGAGTTGTTCCTTCAATTAATGTGTTTTTTCACCTCTTTTAAGTGAGTTGCCATTCTGTACCCCAGGGTTTGTTCAGCCCTGCTCATTACTGAAGGCATGTTTGAAATATGGTGCCTGTGGGCAGCAGGCTGACTGTTTGACTCTTCACCCTTTACTGATGAGACTGATAACACTTGAGAAGTGATCGCATGCACCCTTGGACATAGTTAAGGGAGTTATAAAATCCTGTTTCTTTTTTGCATTTTTACCCTAATGAAAATGCCACATTGCTGTTCTTTGTGGGCTGCTTTTATGTCTTTAATGATTGTTCTTGTAACATATTTTTGTAAAAAAA
>JAZGTK010022527.1:0-10245 GCA_036877625.1 Ambastaia sidthimunki | reverse complement strand
CATAACTGACAAATACATGTCACTGTCACTTTCACATCAGCTGCTGGGACAGTGAACCAGGCCAGGTTTTTATTTTTAAAAACGAATTGACCAAACAGTAGCTACAGATTTCATAATGCCACAAACCTCAACAAGGGCAGGTGGTGTATCTTTTGAATTAATAAGCTATTCTAATAGCTTAAGAACTAATATTGTAATAGTTTAAGAACCAGCATTCCAAGGGGTGCTAGCGGTTAGCTAGCCACTGTCATGTGAAAAGACTGCCACTCTGGGGAAGATCCCGTAGCATGAAGGACCCACTCTATACTCGACCCCCAATAGTCTGGGTGCTACTCCAACATAACCCTGAAGACAGCAGTCGAACAGAAGCCAGCATTTGCTCTCGACCACCATTTGTACAGATGTGCTGAAAAGCTCAGCTGGCGAATCGAGGAGAAATTTCCTTCTCGCTGGTATCTGCCAGACTCATCCAAAGATAACTTAACCTATGGCAGTAACTGTTGGCTTGGTGGCCTTGAGAGCTATATCTGTGGGCCGCCCAGAAGCCCCCCCCTGACCTGAGCAGATCAGCTTGGCTGATGACACGCTCTGCAGGTGCAGTAATATACTGTCATGGACCAGTTAGATTGGCGTGCTTAGACGTTGGATTCAGACACCGGTCACATCTGAAGCATTCCCCACAGAGTCAAACCAGATGCTGTGTCAAGCTCCCTCGAAAGGGAACTGTTGTTTTTAATGGTGTGGAACTGAGTCGCTGCTAAGCCCCGCCCCCTGGTCACTTTTAGGCGGGACATATACGATGTGAAATCTGATGGTATTAAGAACTAGTAATTCTTTATAGTTGCCAAAACAGGTTAACTGGAAAAATAAATGCTGATGGAAAGTTTAGATCAAAGCAAACAGCTAAAGTCTGTTTAACTACAAAGACAGACACCTCATTAGTTCTGTTTGGATTTACAGTGAATCACTGCCATCAGATATATTAGTGTTTTCTTTAAAGTAATATTAACATAATCCACACGACCGCTGAAATAAAATACAATTATTTAAACAGTATTTTTTTAATCATTGGTTCAAAAGGACCTGATTTAATTAGTTTCCAATTAAATGTGTATAATTTATTGTAATACACTGTTATCACCCACCTCCACTGTCAAAGATGTAAAAGTGTAAGTCATTTGATGTGTTCAGTAATAGTGTTAATAGCCTGGAATCTCTTTATTTTTACAGAGAGAGTGGGTGGATGGCCAGGAGAAAAACATGCAGGTCCGTACAGGCTAATTGAAGGGTGTAAAACACTCACCCTACTTAAGTACCCCGGCCTTGTGTTCCACTTGCCCCTTGTTGACACACTGAAGAGGAAAATTGTACAGTGTTCAGAAATGTTAAGAAGGTTGTGTTTTCAATGAGCTGCTGTAGCACTATAATTAGTAAAATCCACAATCTGTGAGGATATCAAAATATCTCAATTAAATGTCATTGTTATTTTGTTTTTTAAGTTTTCTGTCTTTCCAGGATTTTTAAGGACACTTTTTATTATATGGGTTGTGTTATATTATTTTACATTTTAGTTTCAGCTTTAGTTTTAGAAATAATTAAACAAAATATTTATTTTTGGCTTTATTTATATGTAATAAAAATAAGATCTTTGCATTAAAATGGTATCAAATGCTATATTGGCATCTGCACAGTGTCTTTTCCCTGATACTGTAGATAGAGGTTATATGACTTTCTCTTTTGAAGAAAATAGCTTGACGATTGCAAAATCCACATTCTGTTATAGTATTATGACACTGACCCTGCGGCACAATTCCTCTGCACTTTAAACCAGTGATCTTTTCCTGACATTTACTAAACTTTAAGTGCCAGTGATGAACAGGTCATCAAAGCAGACTATTAGGCTAAAAGGTCCTTCTGAAGTTGTTAACCTGCCCATTAAAGAAGTGTGTGTGTGTGTGTGTGTGTGTGTGTGTGTCTGCATTTTGCCACATTTCATTAAAAACAAGCTCATTAAAAGAAAACTATTTCCTTTGACTTCTAAGCCCAAATTCATTTCCCACATTCAGTCAGCGAGCTCTGACAAATGAAAGCTGATTAGGAAAAGCTTCTGAGCTCATGGTCTTCACCCTTGTCACTTGTTACCCTTAATTCTCAAACTGAAGTTTTGTTGCGAATGGATTAACGCAATGGTATTACGGCACATTATAATTTATATAGAATCAGAGGGTGAGAATGTCTTCCTGTTCAAATTGTGTTCATTTCCTAATTCCTTCTTGTGTTGTGCATTTACTGGCACGCTCAAAAATCCAATCAACACACACAAAACAGCTTCTGCAAACTAGCTTATCGTGTTTTGTTTAGATTGTATTTACCTAATATTACCATATATTGTTTTTTAATCATTATAATTACTCTTGTAGAAAATTGTACCAACATATCAATATTTTCTTTAGAAAACTACATTTTTATTTAAACATATTTTTGAAATGGGTTACTTGGACCAAATGATGAATAAAAAGCAAATTCCTTCAATACCGTTTAAAAAGCTTCCCAGCTTGAGACCTCAAAGAGCTGGATGATAAAATGCCAAATTACTATTTTACAAATTCTAAGAAAAAGGTGAAAACATTGAAGATGTTAAAATATGACAGAGTTCATTTATTTTGGATGCTTTTAGTCACAACATTCGCACAGTTACAATTGTTGTTTTGTCAATGAGTTTATCATTCTAAAGTGTGAAAAAATAGAAATAAAAGTGAATAAGTGATTCTTAACTTTTGCCTGGTATACACACACACACACACACACACACACATCACAATGCTTAACAACCATTATGTGTCATAGGAGGTCTAAAATCTCTCATAAATATGACACAATAATAAGAGGTTGGGTTGAAAAAAATCAATACAGTCCAGCATTCCAATACTCTTTTATTCCTATAATATGAATTCAAGCCAAGCATTGATCTTTAATTATTATTAGGAAATATTTCAAGGCTTTGACATTTTGAGTATATAAAAATGAGTCTCTCTTTAAATTTGTTAGATAGGCAGAAGTTTAAAAAGTGCATCGCTATTGAACACAGCTGTACACCCTCTTATTTACAGCAATCCAATAAAAAGCAAAAATAATTCATCCTAATGTACCCCAATACCTTTCTTATAATTCTGTGACAATGTTGTATTGCCAAATAACCCATTATTAATAATTTCTCACTTAATGTCTCTTTTCATAACAGTGACAGTCTCAAAGCAGCTTTACAGATGTGGATGATAAAACATTTTCACTTGAGATTTGAGGGTTTAATTTTCTAAAAATATATGAGTAAATATGCAGAATATTTTAGTTCTATATAGTGTGCTTACATCTGTATAAGGTTAACCTTATTTAATTGGATTAAAATGGGTCGATTTAAGAAAAAATCGTTTTTTTAATCCGTTGGGTGTTTACTGAACTTATGAGGGAAACACAATGAAACTCTGTATGAAGTAATTATTCTCAAATCCCGGTGGATTAGCCCCTGTGGGTTTAAATATATGTATAATAGCAGCTTTCTGGGGTAAATCCTCACGCTTTGTTGCACAGGCACACGTTGGGTGGACAAAACCATGTTCTTCTGACACCGTGACTGGACTCTCTAAAGAGGTTTTCTTGTCAAAGCAACACTAGCGGCATAGAAGCTGTTCTTGAGCATGCAGGTTCATTTATTGCAAATGTAGTATTAAAATTAAAGAACAAAACATTAAAAAATCTCCACAATGCCACTTTTGAGGTGCTCATGTGTGTCGTCTTATTTTTTTAAGATTGTGCAGTAGGTACGATGAGGTTTAAGCAATACAGATTATACATTTATATACATCTTCACAGTTTAATGGCTTTTCTGCCACTGTACAATATATACCATTCTATTGCTCAGCTATACTTCACATTGTGTGGCATTCAGCAATACCCAGTTCTGATATCTGCCTCTTCTGTCTGTCAACAGCACCTTCAGTCAGTCTCAGATTTAGGTAATTAATATCAAATAAATCAAGCAAATCAATTTGGCCAGACTTTCATTTTCCTCCTTAAAGCAGAAATAGTTCATCAAAACATTTAACAGATACAGCCCAGTAGAAACAGTAACCAAAGCCACAATGAAACGAAACTCCAGAGGATGATGAAACCGGAATATCTTGGGAATAGCATTCATCCACTCAAGGAGTTCCTCATGTCAAGAAAGATACTTAGACTGAGATTAATCTGTCATATAAACACCAGCTGCGTCCCATTGAGCAACACACCTATTATCAACTGTCGGGGGATTTTTTTAAATGCGATTAGCTTGGGACCACCAGCCTTGGTTTAGGATCCACTTGGCTGTTTCTGGAAAGGGGGATTTGAATTCGATTAGCTATCCTGACTTCTATACACACAGCCTGTCTGAGAGCAATGGCACAAGAAGGTGATAAATGGGATATGGGGCGAGAGCAAGTGGAAGCCATTCTGGCATGTATTTTATCTTCTGCAGAAGCAACATCTCTCTCTCTCACTGATATCTTTGCATCTGTACCACTCGTATTTGTCCTCCTCTGTCCGGGTTTTAGTGAACATGACAGGAATACATGTCTTCCTTTCTCTTTATTTGCAGGCTGTCATGTATGAGAATCAGGTGATTTAAGCAGTGAACATCCTGAATTTTATGGCTTGTGCTACACAACAACAAAAGTGTCTAATGGCTATGGCAAGCATAACTATTATTATTATTATTAGTAGTAGTAGTATTGCTTGTACTTAGAATGAGGGCTTTGTTTGAATCCATCAAGCTTCAGCACTAAACTTGCCCCTCACTTCATGAGCGTGTTGGGGAGACGTATGATATTACTTTTCCAAGAAATTTACATTTATTCATTTGGAAGTGTCACAATTTTATCCAAAGCGACTTACAGTGTATTGAAGGTATACGTTATATGTGTTCCCTGGGATTGAACCACAACCTTTGTGTTGCTAACGCATTGCTCTACCAGCTGAGGACCAGGGACACCCCTTAGACTTACAGCATTTGTCTGGTGAGCAAAAAAACAGTACAAGACATAACCCCAATATCTAGAGACAAAAATATCATCTTTGTGTTGGGCACCTCTGACTTAGTCCGGTAAGTGACCACTTAGAACTGCATGACAGTGTGCAAGAACTATTTATAACACCTTGGGAACTACCCATGATATCATAACATTGCAACAGTTTTCTTCAGAAAGTGTACAAGTTGAGTGTGTAACTATATTTGTATCTGGTTGTTTTAATATAATCAATTATTAAACCTGCAATATGTAATTCTTCACAGATCAATGTTAGAAACTTACCTTACACCAATTCACAACGTAAGTTTTAATGATGATTTATAATATGCATTGCCAGAAAACTGTTATTTGTAATATAATATCAGCTGTCAGGTCTGATTTTGTGGGAAACATGAGTTTGTTATAATGAACGGTGGTAAAACAAAAAAGAGAGACAGAGAAAGAAGCTGAGCGAGTGMGGGAGAGGTCAAAGACGTGAGGCTTTCTGAAAAGAAAAGCTGACAGAGAATTATGGAGAGCAGTTTGAGAGAGCGATGGAGTAACCGCCCCAAAAACCTCCCAAACAGCATCAGTGTCCCCACCCATCATTAACAAGTGTTTCTGATCATTAATACTAATGAGCAGAGGGAGCTGCTGGCAGGTCTTGAGATGAGGCAGGAGTTTGATGGAGAGGTTTGGAACAGTGATTGATGTGAAGGTTCACACCTGATGCTACAAGCACGCTCAACTATTTCACCACTGATGCTAATGAAGTGATCGTGTTTTATTTTCAAGATGAATCGCGGCTGATTTCCAATTATCAAGGCTTTAATTAATAAACAGTTTCACAATCACTTGTCTCATGTCTTACACTTCATTGCAGTTGAGCTCGAGCCCTCAGAGGGCCAAAGATAAGAGCGCTATTCTTTTGAAGTGTCAACAAAACTCCGGCAGCTTTTTGATCAGAACACACTATAATGTAACATCCTTTAGTGAACAACTTTTCTAAAGAAAAAGAAACCTTTCAAAGAGCCTATAGATATTATATACAGAGATTTAACATAGAATTTCATATCCCCCGTCCTCTGCTTCCTCCAATGACTGCATTACATTTGAAATGTCTTGTTATTTTGGTGTTCATTAAAATAAAGCTGCACTAGATTTAAGTTTGTGGACATTTATGTTTATATTTGCCTATTTGATTAACGAGTTGGGAAATTAACACAAGGTTTGTGTTTGTAGTATATTATTTTGACTGTGGTATTGCAAATCTACAATCTGACTACAATCCTGACAAGAATACTGTGTCCACTAAACAGCTTCTTTAACTCGCTCTGCATGTTCTTTCAGTCGCATTTCATACTGTGTCTGTTTGCCACACAGTCACTTTAGTTTTAGATGGGGTCATTGCTCTGGGAACTGGGGAGGAGCCCCTT
Organism: Ambastaia sidthimunki; assembly: GCA_036877625.1. Lineage (NCBI taxonomy): Eukaryota > Metazoa > Chordata > Actinopteri > Cypriniformes > Botiidae > Ambastaia > Ambastaia sidthimunki. The sequence continues at coordinate 3,767 of JAZGTK010022527.1, read as the reverse complement.
CTTGTCAGAGTCACAACCCGCTCAAAGTCATCTGTCCAAATGCTGGAGATACGGCAGGCAGATGGATGGAATGGGAAAAGGGAGCTTAAAGTGAAGCTCCAAACAAGCCAGGGGTCATTCGACGGAGTCAAGACAGATTTATCTCATGGAATCACGGGCGGGAAGGAAAAACATGCTTATACAGAGCTTAATCCCAGAAGCCATCTTGTGGGACTTACATGTGCAGAACGTACATCATGAAGAATGACTTTTCATTTGTTGGTGCCAGTTAGAATTGAGCTCCATTCTCCAAAGCAAGCGCTGACAGGCCAACACATGCAGCACTGTGAGAAGCCCACCTTTGTACTCTTGTATTGTTTTCTTGTAAAAGAATTATGGTAACGCTTCCATATTCCTGGATCTTGATCTTTCAACATGTTTCTGAACAACATTTCCATCAACCAATCAAAGTTTAGAATCATAAATCGGGTTTTAGTCTGTTTGACTAAAACATTGTTTTGAGGCCATTGTTTTAATGCTGATCCAGATACATATCTTAACAGCTCAGTCACCTGGTCATGCCATCTGTTATCATCACTGTTCCTGAAGAACTGAAGAGCATTTCTGAAGTACAATTAGAGGTAAAAGCTAATATTTTGACACCTAAACACACTTCTGTGTCATCAGCCAGTGGCATCTTGAAGGCTCTTTGTCAGCTGCTGGTTTACAGTAGCAGTAAGAATGTCACCAGTAGGTTAATGTAGGTGAGATGTTTTCAGATGTTGTGCTTGGAGTCTGGATCTCACTGTAACCGCTGCAGTACACATGATATTCAGTACAGTACGCACATAACCTCAGGTGACTCTGAGAGCAGCCGTTATGAATAAATCATGCAGGGCCGCACGAACACGTGATTAATATGCTGAAATCAGTCACATGCCCTCTTATCTCTCTCCATCCACTTCAGCACGCCTCCTTTTATCACTGTAGTGCGTGTTGACAAATGTGATGTTGATGTGATATCAGAACATTGTGTTACTCACACGGTTGATTTCTGCGGCACCCAGAGACGTTCTGTGAACAAATAGTCTTTCTACGGGCTAAACCTCCAGGACACACGGCTTGCTCATATTTGTGTAGCAGAGCTGTCACCACCAGCTGTTAGCCTCTTTTCCTGCTAAACCTTTTGCCCACTCCTTGACCTACTCCCCACAGGGATCCTTCAAAGAGACTGGCACTGGTGAGCCGTTCACTAATGTGTTTCATAGTGCGAAAGAAAACTCTGGTAAGTGGTGAAAATAAACATTTTGGGTGTTGTTTGTGATTTTCTGCATCTGGAGCTTCAATAAGGCTCAATGTGAATGCACTACGAGGACATTTTAAACCTTACAGGTTGCTTTGTGTTGTTTACATAGGCAGTTAGTTTATGAAGTAGTATACTAGCCCAAACACATTAGTGTCCATCTCACACAAACCATAACAGCTGCGTTCCATGTGAATTTCACAAGAGATTTGACTAAAATCACAGTGAAGTTTGGCATTAGCAACCATCTTTTGATTTGTTACTATGTCTTGTTTATTTTAACTGTGTATTAATGAACAAATGCAAAATCATTGTGATCAACATGCCATCAATTTACCTGCAATAATTGCTATATATTATTAGTGTATATATATATAAGTGCAGCTACAAAACCACAAAACGCTTGTTGATTTTAGAGGATGGATTCATCTCACTGATCTGACAAGAACAATCTCTGCGGGACAGTGCTGGATGAATCTCCATCCTGCCACGTTTCCATCCGTAAGGAACGTAAAAGTTATTGGCTAAAAGCAATTATACAGCCCCTCTGTGAAAGATAATGGCCATCACACATCTTCAGTCTCTTATACTGTGCTAGCAGAGGGAAAGAAGCTTTGTCCTTATAAAACATGACCTTAAACCTTACAAAAACAAGACTGAATGTGTCAGAATAAAGCAGGAGCATTTAGAAATGCACACTGGTGTCTGGAGTAACTACATTTACATTTATTCATTTGGCAAATGCTTTTATCCAAAGCGACTTACAGTGAATTCAAGGTAAAAAATGTTATCAGTACTTGTATTTCCTGGGATCGAACCCACAACCGTTGCGCTGCTAACGCAATGCTCTACCAGTTGAGCTACAGTCACACTCACTAATAAGGCAGCAATGCATTTTTCAGAATTGTGACAATAAATAGCTTTTCCAAGAAGCTGTTTAGTTATATGTACTGCTCTACTGCTGGCAATCACTATTTTTTAACATAAATGACTGTGTTTGCTAGTTTTATTAGTTTTTATTGTATTTCATTGACATTCACATTGTTTTTTGGATGGGTCATTATTGCATGGGTTGCAAAAACAATGGTTATATCTGTTACTGTATTGTATATTTAGAAAGGTTGTTTCCAATCTGTATTTAATTCTGTATTTAATGTGTTTATTTTGACAACGCATATTTTCCTAAAGCAGCTAAAACCCTTTTAAGAAGTTTTATTCATCTTATTTCGCTGTACGTGTAATTACTGAAGCTTCAGTCAAAAAACATTTTAATAATAATAATGTGTAATCGTCAACATGATTGGCTAAAGTCTTATGAATGATCCACCTTGTGATGTCACAAATCCAGCCAATTAGCATTCGGTTCTTTAGAGATTTTAGAGATCGTTTGCATAAACGCTTTGCCCTGTGAGCCGGAGGTGACTGTGATGTATTTCTCACTTCCTCTTGTTAGCAGAAGGTGATAGATGTTTAGGTTACTGCTCCTTACAGCTTCAGTGCAGTCAGCTACATGTTTACTTTACTTGGTTTTATTTTTATGTTTGTTAGTTACTTTTTGTTACTTTCTATAAGGTCTGGTTGGAGCTCCTACTTTAAATTATAAGCAGCAAGCTACAGTTTCAAAGTAGCACTTTCTGTATGAGAAAATGGCTGCCAACAGGCAAATCAGTCATCCAGTAAGTTGACGCACAAGAATAACAACTGACAATGTAAAAACATGGAGGAAAAAAAACATCCCCAGGGGCCATTCTGGTTATCCAATCAGGCTACAGTATGCTGAAGTCCATTAAAGTTATACGGTGTTTTGCTGACTTAGCTGGAGATTGAGGAGTCAGAACCGGGAGATACCCTTGAGGGTGTCAGAACACACACACTTAAAACACTCGCTGGCATTCAGCCAACACTGTAAAGCAGTATTAAAACACCATACGACTCTCGTCTTAGTTGCTGATGAGGATGATGAGATTCAATGGAATTTGCAGATAACTGGACGTGCTAAGATGAAAACATTGGCGTCCATTGGCTTTCTCTGTTTCTGAGGGTCACTCAAAGATACCCGTGCTCATATATCTTTAGTGTGCTGGTGTTTAAAGGGATCAGTGAGCAGTGATGAAGACTTGAGCCAGGAGTAATTAAACACTGACCTGCACTGAGGGCTTTAAAGACCCCCTGAAAATCGTAACGCAATTTTCTTTCCTGTGTTGATTGAAACAGGAACTGGTTGCTTTTCAAATACTCAATATTTACACAATTTACGCACATGTTCAAAACCGATGGATCAACGTACATCCGTGTACAGTGTATATCAATTGGGATGTATATCCAATGTATATTTCATGTACGCGTTTTATTTTACATTTGATTATTTTATTTATTTCTGAATGTTGCTGAGTAATGCTCACCTGAAAATCCAGTTAATTATTCCCCCAAAATCAGAACAGAAAAAACTCACTAAATCCATGTTAGCCCAGAGATGAAACGTTTT
>JAZGTK010022526.1:0-10245 GCA_036877625.1 Ambastaia sidthimunki | reverse complement strand
TATTTCTGTTTTTTGAGCTTCTTATACAACCACCTGTGATTTTTTTGTTTGCTGCATTTTATTTTGTTTTTCGTGGAGTAGCAGAAGCGCTACTCTGCCTGGAGCAGGGAGACCATTCACTGAAAGTGACATGTTTTTGTCAGATATGGTAACCCAAACCTGAAATGTGACCTCTGCATTTAACCTATCACTGGTGAGGTGTGAACACACACTGCAAGTGGGCAGCTATCACTGGGGAGCAATCATTAGGTGCCTTGCTCAAGACACTTCAGTTGTTACCTGTCAGCACTGGATTCGAACCAGCAACCTACTGATTACAAGCCAGACTCACTAACCAGTAGGTCACAACTGCCCCCACTGAAAGATCACACCTGTGACTTGTCTTACACACAACCTGGACCACTCACTCTGTGCATTCTACATCACCAGCCTAACAAAAGGTTCAAAGCACATCTTCCAGCGAACAGTCCAAAGTAGGATTGCACTGCATTTGTGGAGTGGGTGCTAGTGAACAACAACTCATCATTCATGTGTTTGTGTGTGTTTGTGTATAACAAAACTAACAAATACTACTAAACACTTATTGGTTATTTCAGTGATGTTGCATTTATTTTTTTACGACCCTGTGTATATGAAAAATCATTACCTGAATAAATCCTCCTTGCACAGAACTGGACCTTGGTTCCATCCTGATTCAGTGGGGCGACAACCACTGAGTACACTTGACCACACACTATCCCTGACACGTCGCATGTGTTGCTGCCAAGTGGTGGGCTGCACACATGAGTGATTTGGCCTCCAGAAACCTCTGCCGTGTAGTTGGTAAGGGCACTGCTCAACCTCCAGCGCACACGCAGTGTGTTATTGGATCCTCTGAAGAGGCGAACGCCCGAGGGACAACAATCACCTCCGGAGACATAAGACAGTTTAATAAAACTCCACAATACTTTATCATATTTTGTAATTTATTAAGTGACAGTAAAATTGTTAAATTACCACTATGCAGTTGCAACAGGTATTCTGAGTGGTTTGTAGTGCATTTCTAAGTGGTTTCTAAGGGGTTACTAGGTGATTTTTAGGGTGTTTCATGTGGTTGCCAGGTGGTTATTTATTGGCAACAATTGCATAGAAGTCAAAAAGTATATGATATTGTGGTCCCTCATTATAGCTCAGGGGCTGAATTCACACAATATCTTCGGGCTAAAAGTAGCTACTAACTTGAAAATTTAGGAGAGACTCTTAAACAATGTCTGTTTCATTCCTAATCTTTTAGTGTAAAGATATGTCAAATATGTTTTGTTAATACGACCCCAGGTCCCTTTTGTTGGTATGTTTTGGTAGTTTTATTGTCTCCTAGGTAGGTTTATTGTCCTAGGTCTCCTAGGTATGTTTGATTGTTTTAAGCAGTGGCGTCCAATGCGTTTTAGCTGCATCCCTGTATCCTAAATACCTTGATTAGCTGGTTCAGGTGTGTTTTATTACGGTTGAGGCTAATCTGCCCAGAAGCAGGTTTAGACATGCCCAAGTTAAAAAATCAAGCCATCTCTCGTCAAGCCACCTGCTTTGCTGTATCTTTCATGAACTTAATGCATTTAATGCTTAATTTAATTCTTACTTTTTATGGATACTAATTTGTTCAAATCCCTAATTTTAGGTGTAAGCAATGATAATAGCAATCATCTCAAATAATCACTCTAGTTGCTGAATGCACAAACTTCCTCATTCCCTCAGTTTCCTCATTTTTGCCTTCAAGCCTGGTAATATTTTTTAAGTCAGTTACATAAGAAGGTAGACTGGTCCAATTTAAAAGGAAAAGGCTGATTAGCCCTAACTAATTTCTAGCTGGTCAGACTAGTTCTTAAAGCACAGCCTTAATTTAGTGGCTAAATTTATGCAACTGGCCCCAGATGTTTATAGTTGCAATGTCAATTGTTAAAGGAATCATGGTCAGTGGGAACGCACTGGTGGAGAAGCCATGAAAGGTGCACTCGGCCTTTTGCCCCGTGCGACTGATGGCTTCCAGAGAGACGGTGTAGTTAGTGCCACAGGTGATACATCCCATCAGGCATTCTGTTTCCATGGTGTGACACTGTGCATTGCCCCGTGGTGAAGACAGGGAGACAATGTAGGTCTGGGCGCCAGTGGCAGGCAACCAGGTGATGTTGCTTACAGCCTGGGTCACCTGGCTCACAGTAAGGTTTTCAGGGCAACAGGGGGCTGAGAAAACAAAAATAGCATATTTACTATGAGTAGGCCTTAACTGACAATAAGACTCATTAAGTCCTTTATACCTTTTGGAACTGACCGTTGTCAAAAACACATCAAATACACATTTGAATGAAATAAGATTAAAGACTATGTAGCATGGATAACAGGGTTTTACAAAACTGTTTTTAGAAAAAAAGAAACAAATTTAGCCTAAATTACCCCAAGCTGTAACTCAAGGGCTAAACAGTTTGTCAACATTTGGGCAAAGATTATTTGATAAAAAGATTGTTTGCAAATGTCAATCTGTTACTTTTGCTTCTCTGCCACCATCTTTACATTTAAAATATAAAATTGCAGCGTACTTGTGGAGTACCTTTCTTGCATGGAGCATGTGATGTATTCAAAAGATGCCTAAGTAGGAAGCTAATTTGGTTTTGGAACGCCCTCCTTGACATATCTGTTTGACCCCTTGATTTTATATGGCCTCTTGATTCACCCATATGGTTATGGAAACCTTACCTGTTTCCAGTGGAATGGTGTAGCTAGGCATGCTCTTCCCAGCTGTGGAGGAGGCAGTGACACTGACATCATAGACAGAGCCACAGGGCAGATTGTCCACCTGACAGGAAGTGCTGTTTGATTGACAGCTGTGCATGTCGCCCACCAAATCGAGCATGCTGACGCTGTAATTGGCATCTGTGTTAGAAGAAGTCCAGGAAACCAGCACACTGGAACTGTTACGCTGACTCACACTGACATGCTCAGGCATGCAAGGAGCTTTTGGGAGAGTGAGAGAGTGTAAAAAAGAGAGAAAGCAATTATATACATTACACAACTGTGCCACATATCTACATATACCTTAGTGAATGTGTGTGTAGTTTTACCTGTTTCATGTGTTTGCGGTCTGCAGGTGAGGTTGCAGCCACGCAGGTCGTTGCAAGGTATGACAAATATGCTGTACCTGGTGTCGCATGTAAGGTCAGAAAGGGCACATACAGGCGCTGTGTCATTACACAGAATCACCTCGGACGCATCCACTGCACGGGTTTCATACAGATCTGCCCCACGCACAGGAGACCACTCTATCTTCAGGGTCTCCCATGAGTCCAGAGAAACTGTTGTGTGCTCTGGACAGCAGGGCACTGTGAGAAACAAGAGAACAGAACAGAGATTGAAACTCTTTGAATTTTTTTTAAGGTATCAGTTACAAAACAGGCTTAACTTTGAGAAAATGATATTTTTTCCAGGACAGGTCAAGATGCCAAACTAAATATTAAAGCTAAGCTAAATATTAAGCTGTTTTTTTTGTATTTTATTTATAAGTAGAAAAAGGATTATAAAACTGACACCATTTGGTAAAATGTATTACCACAATATGAACTAAACAATAGTTCATATTGAACAAAATTCAAACATTTCATTTTTTAAAACTATCTTCTATTCATGCTGAACATTTTTTGTTATATAAAAATTTCTCTACCATAAACATATCTAAGGAAAGAACATAGGATTTGTGCCTGATTTTTTTATAAAGATATGCCATTTGTGGAAAGTGTCAGGAAATGTAGACATTGCTTCATTTAACTTCAGTGTTTCCTGCATGGGATCTTAACCCCAAACACTTATTTAGAGTTGAATGTTAAGGTTCTCACAGGTGGTGTAGTTGAGAACAGGGCCCGGGGCACTCGATCCGGCCTGGTTGTGTGCAAACACCGTCATAATGTAGGAGTAGCCACAGTGACAGGAAAACTGACAGGAGGTCTGGGTGGAGTTGCACATCATCACCTCTATACCATCATCACTCATTACAGAGGTGGTGTAGACCTCTGCGTGTAGTACGGAGTTCCACTTGACTGAGCAGTTACCAGCCACCACCTCCTCCACCCAGATGGGCTGTGGGGGACAGGGGACTGACAAACAACACAGGAGGCAGTTAGCGTGTAGTATGATACAAACCCAGTTTGGGTTAAGACAGCTGTTATTATTGGCTAACCCTATTGGGTTGAGAAAAGAGTAAAAACTCCTACGACAGGTTGATGAATAATAAAAGTGTTCTTACAGTAAATGGTCATACAGTATGTTAATATTCAAATAGTTGTGAAGCTTAGTTTTAATATGTAGTCTAGATCAGTGTTTGTCAGCCAGGGGCCGGTTCCCAGTGGGAGGCTTCAACATCTTCCAAATTGATTTAAAATTATTTTGAAAAAGATAAAACAAGCATTAAAATAAGATGTTTCTTAAGTGCTCCTTGAAGTCAAAAAAGTTGAGATCTACTGGTCAAAGATTGGAAAGGAAATGACACTCTAACATTTCACACTCTGAAATGTTAGAGTGTGTACATAAGACCTAAACAGAAACTCCTTGATTTGACCTGTTAAGGCAGATCTGTCAAGCTGCATAATGTGAATATGTTTACTCACATGAAATAAACTGCACTGGCTGTGAGGGAGCGCTGGGTCCAGCCTGGTTTACTGCGATCACTGTAACCAAATGTGTTTCTCCACAAGCCACAGGGCTCAGAGTGCAGGAGTTACTGGAAGATGAGCAGTTCTGGCTGCTGGAACTCAAGGCCACATACTGCTGTGTTCCCTTAGCTGGTTCCCATGATACCACAATACCAGGCACAGGGGCGCTGGACACCAACAGCTTCATGATCTGAGTGGATGGAGGACCTGTGGAGGCACACACATTTAGTCACAAGTATTCACAGCTATTTTTAGAATGTGTCTTATGTGTATGCATTTGGATTGTGACTTAAAACAGTGGATCTTGACCTTTATAACTTCAAGATCCCCTCCCCCCATTGTTCACAATAATATCTGAAGGCCCACCCAATCTGGGGCCCCTGTTTCTCCCTGGTTGAAAACATTGACTTAAAATACACACTATATACAGTATTTTGTATGAATGTGTGTTCCCTGGGAACATAAGTCTCCTTATTTAATTTATCCCCTATTCACCCCTCTCTCTCTAGAAATTGTATAAGAGATGTCTCTGTCATTTCTGTCACTTACGTGTGATTTGGCAGATATTAAAGTCATCTCCAGGAATGTTCTCAGGACTCCAGGCATTGCCCTTTATACAGTACAAAGTTCCAGGCTCCAGGTTTTCATAGAACACCAGAGAGTCTGTGGTGTTGAGGGAGTTCTGGCTGTCAGAGCCATTCCTGCTGATGCTGAGGCTGTAGAGGATGGCGTGATTCACTGGATCCCACGTCACCAATATGCTGCTGTTACTGGAAGAACTGGTGTTTAACTGAGGAGCAGAGAGGACTGGGGCCAGCAGAAGAAGAAACAAGGTGGAGAGAAAGGTAGTGAGAGACCTGAGACTGTGTGACCAGATATATAGACAAGGATCTTTGTTGAAGCAGGAGCAATTGATCTATCTCACATCTATAGATACATTTTATATAAACGTCTGTCACCAGGATCTCCCCAGTGAATCTCAACAATTTCCACCACTTGCATTAAGAGATATCTTTGGATTGCATTGTTTTATTAAAATAAGAACTGGGTTTGGCTTGTGTTTACATGGGTGTAGGTTTTCTTACAACTTTCTAATCTGTCATAATAGTGTTCGTCTCAAATTGCTTAAGTGCTTTAAAGAAAATCATTTTATCCCATCCTACTATTGTGAACTATATTATGACATAATTCTAAGAATATGAGACTGTTCTGGGCAATAAGGTCCCTTCTTGTTACTGTGACCTTCTTAGCATGGTTCTTAAACAAAAACACAAAGCTGCTAAGGGCTGTCAGGTGAATAAACAGAATAAATGTTTTCTAGGCCTAGTCCCTTGAGCAGGACAGCCCTATTGTCATGGCTAATCAGCTCATATTTTGCCTACAGAGCAAAGCCGGGTAATATTACATACAGATACATGCCTGAGAAACCTATTTCACAAGCCATACGTTCTGCTAACAAATCATTCCCCTAAGATCAGCTTCGTTGCTTATCCTGATCTTTCCTTTTAATATCAATGAGAAGATAAGGTTACTGCATTGGGTGAGAGTTAGAGAATAGCCACCCCTGTCCTTGCAATGAATCATTTTTTTGGTCCCTGGATCCATGAAGATGGAGAAAGGGGAGAAAAAAATACCTGTCCTTGCTTCCATGGAGAAGGATGGCTGGCTCCTGCCTGCACTGTTGACAGACATAACACTGAGAGTGTAGTCTGTGTATGGCTGGAGGTTGGTGACAGTCCCTGGAGAGCGCGGTACTGAGGTCTCGGAGAAGAAAGAGCCATCATTTGTCTCTGCGCGCAGGATGTAGGAATTTGCGCCAGGTACCTCTGAAAATTCCACTGTAACACTCTGGCTTTGTTTGGAGGATGCCATCTCAATGGTGGGCACATCAGAAGCTACACACATTGAGAGTGTCAGAGAAAACTGTAATATATTTACTTTCATTTTGCCATTCATTTTTTATCAGTACATTAGAAAGTATGTACCAGTTAAGCCATCCACATTAGCATCTGCCAGAATGTTCATCAGGTTTCCCAGGGCCTGCACACGAAAGGTGTATGCAGTGTTGGGGTTCAGAGAATTAATGGAGCCCATGATGGTGTTCTGTCCGAAGCTGGCAAAGACCACAGGGACAACAGAGTTCCGGAGGGAAGCAGTTACTCGGTAGGATGTTGCACCTTCGTATCTGCTCCAGCGGATAACTGCACTCTTTGATGTCACCGTGAAAATACTCATGGTCATTGTGCTGCCTAAAAAACATTCATATAAATATTATATTAAATATTACTGTCTAAAAATAAACTAAAGACTGTCTAAAGTAATTTAATGCTGAAAAAACGATCATAAAAAATCACAATAACTAAAATTATGAATTTATAAATGTAATAAATATATGCAGATACGTTTTATCCAGGTGAGCAGTACCTGCGGCCTGTAAATAAAACAATAAACAAAAAACTTTATTGGATGGTACCCATTTCTATACATAAACTGTTTTAAACATTTTAAGTGTTACATTTTAACTATTCAACTATTATAGTTTTCTTTGTTTCACATTATTTTTCTCTCTGGTCACTATTTTAATTTATAAAGAAATAAAGCAAAATCAAGTGAATAAATTAAAGTCACTAATAATTCTGTACCTGTGAGACTATTCCAAGCAAAAACACCAGCCACTCGATTCCTCCAAGGCCTGTCATCTTATTTCTTAGTCAGAAATCCTGCTTCTTCTTTTTTTTTTTATAAAAATGCTGCACTGTCTGTTGTTTCCTCTGTTGTCCAAATATACATAGAGATTTTCCTAAAGGCGTCTCAGATACTTTAACCTAGCCCCACCTCCCTAAACCAGCTGGCAAATCAGAACTAGAGATGACAGTGAGCTGGCCAATCAGAAAAGCAGATAAGAAATAATATTTAGACAGGTGTAACAAAAAACTAGTATGGTAGAAGGTGTAGTACAGTTTATGTACAGTGTATGCTTGTGTGTAGTGTTGCTACATGCTATTAGGGTCAAATAAATTCATTTTATATGTCTTACCCCTGTAACAAAACCTTGCTCAACCCCTGCTTTTCTTATTTAAAAGAGAAACTAGGGGAAAAACTAGGTAATGTTGAGTTAGAAATAATTACATGTTTATTATGTGCCTTAATATTTGAAACATTTCTATAAATTTATTATCATTAAAGGCACTACTGTTTATTTTTTGTATTATAACCCTATATTTTACATAATTAATACTGTTATTACAAATTCACTTGCATAAAGCCAAGGTTATATCTATTAAAACATTTCTACTGCATGTTGTTTTGCATGGGTTAAAGATGTGTTGTAATTATATTGTTTATATTATTTGTTTATATGTTTTATAATTATTTGTTATATTATTTGTTTATATGTTTTAATTTAGTTTATATGCAACAATAAATCTGCTAAAACATCTTTATTAAATAAGAAACAATTTCTTAAACTTAACTGAAGTTTAATTAAACTAATTTGCTTGTGATCTTGCTCCAAATAGAGACCTATATATTTTAATGTATTATTTGAATGCTGAATTGTATAACCAGCATGTTGGTTGGGGGGGGACTCCCACATAAATAACTGTGGGGGATTGTGATAATTAATCGTCCTTAAATAAACAAATAAATAAATAAAATATAAATGAACGTACATTTTAAAGAAATAACAATAATACAATGCATTAAAACATGGGCTGTAGTCACAAGCACAAACAAATCATGAACACACGCACACACAACCCTGCCCGATGACGGGAGCGCGCATCCGCCTCGATTCAGACAGCCACTCAAAATGGCAACTGGAGCAGATCACGGCTTGAAAAAAATAGTTTGGCAAAGTAAGTTCACTCAACAAACGTGTGTATTTTTCTGCCCAGTTTTGTACAGCATTGTGCCTCATTGATCTAAGCTCATCGCAGATCAAGAGTTGTCAGACGGTGAAATGTGCAGGAAGGGAAGACGCGTTAGTTTGTGAAGAGCTGGGCATGGTTGCAGTAGTTAGCATTTCTTTTACGTTTTCTATTAGCTCAGTTGATCTTTATTTAGGATTCAGTGTGAATTGTTATTTAAAATTCAGTGTGAATTGTGTCTCTTTGTCTCTTTAAATGTCATTGAGTCACTTTTTCCGTTAGCTGGTTTGTTAACGTTAGCAAATCCGGTCGTGTTTCAGTGCTTTAGTGCTGACGTTTCTGAGCTTGTGTTTGTGGTTGTCATGCTTGATTCATGGTTTTCAAGGTTGGTTCTTGAGAGTTGATTCTATTTTATGTTGATATGACTTTTGGTGACGTCATAAGGAGAACTTCAGGTCTCGCGCGGGTGTAGTTCAACAGTCTGTGAACTTCCGGTCTGCTGTGTTTTGACACTAGCGCTATAAAATTTCTAAACAAAGTTGCTATATTAAGTGATTTGTAAGCCTAAATATGTTGATTTAAAGATACATACATACATGCATGCATACGGATGGATGGATATATTAAATTTGTATCATTTGAACAAAATGTGTTTGCCCATTACACGTAGAAGGGTCATTCTGTGTCAAATCAACCAAATTTTGGAAATTTCCCAGACTCAAAATGTTTTATTTTTAATGTCTCATTTTTAATGTCACTATTGGCATATAATTCAACCCTTTGACCCTCCTTTGCAAATTATTGCACTACTCAGTAATTATTTATCCATGGCATTTAATATTTAGGCTTTTATCACTATTTATCTTGGTCTTCTGTAAAAAAAAATTTATATTTATATTTATATTTAAAAATTAAGTTGGGGACTGGTTGAGTTGACATAGAATGATCCCAGAACAAAACACATACGAGTAAATGAAAGTTTTTGGAAAGTTTTCTTGATTTTCTGTTCCATAACTAAACAGACTGATGCTATAAATAACAGATTGATTTCTGTGTTATCACAGGGATCAAGGACACCATCATTGCTGACTGCAGAAAGTCAGAAGTATGGAAGGTTGGTGTGCATTCTGATTTGAGTTACTCTGTTTTGCTTGATTTCAATAATCCGCTATTGTTTGCTAAACACAGAGACTGGTTGACTCGATTGTTATCAAAGCCGGGCACGTACAGGACAGTTGTAAAAAAGTTTGAAGTTTGTTTAATAAAATAAACTGGAAGAATCATTTGAAAGCAGTATCAGAATCTTTAAACTCATTTTATCCGCAACTGTAATCAGTTGTAATTCATTTGTTCCTGTAGCTCAAATGGCAGAGATTTGCGTAAGCAGCACAAGGTCATGGGTTCGAATCCCAGAGAACACGTACTGATAAAATATACCTTGACTGCAAGTCACTTAAAACCATCATAAAAGTAAAAGTGAGGTGTTTTAAATGTTATTGTAGATCCTCATTCTGGACCACTTCACCACTCGCCTTCTCTCCTCCTGCTGCAGAATGTCAGATCTCATGTCAGAAGGCATCACAAGTAAGTGAGAGATAAGATTTTGCTCCAGGTTCCTTTGAACATCCTGTGTGTTAGATGCCAATAAGCCATCTGTTGATTCAGTCTTTGAGGGTCATTGTGCGGTGAAAGCCGGACACTGT
>JAZGTK010022523.1:0-10247 GCA_036877625.1 Ambastaia sidthimunki | reverse complement strand
TAAATTCATAGTTATTGGTGAATATGTATTCCACATGCTAAAATATGAGCATTGTATCATTGATTAGACAATATCAGTACACCAGCATCACTTTAAATGCCTCTCTTGTGTTTTCAGGTTCGTAAAACATTCTTTAAGTTGGCCTACTGTGACTTCTGCCACAAGTTCTTGTTCAATGGCTTCAGATGTCAGACGTGTGGGTATAAGTTTCACCAGCACTGCAGCAGTAAAGTCCCAACTGTATGTGTGGACATGGATACCATGATGAAACGGTGTGTGTTTCACAACTGACACGGTACATAAAGTTTGGCTGTGTGCGTTTGTCATAGTTTTACTGAATTATGTTCTGTTAGCCTCAGGGGTGGTCCTAGCATAGAGGACTATCCTCCGATTCCTATCCTGATAATGCCGGACACCATACCTCCCATACCAGACATCTCGCTGACCTCAGATCCTTCTGCGTACGTTTAAACTTCACCCGCATATGCAAACTTTCACTTCATTTACTCCCAAAAGAAATGTAGTCAGCGTGTCTGAAATGTTTTTGTAGAGATGAGCTGCTGTCTCCTGGCTCAACCTTCCGCTATGTCATGCAAGGTGAGGATGGTCATTCTCTCCAGAGGCATCGCTCCACATCCACCCCTAATGTGCACATGGTCAGCACGCTGGAGCCTGGAGCCGCCGGCCTCATGGAGGTTAGAGATGCATCAAATCCAAACGCCGCCTTCTCCTTGTTTTCTTTTGTTGAGGCAGGGTAGGCAATTCTTTTCCAGAAACATTTTTTTGTTATGCTGGTTAAAAAGTTTTCCTAATCCTGATAGCAATCACTAATTGGTTTAAATATGTTTATATACATATATGTTTTATGTGGAAGGTGCAGGACTGTAAAATGTCCTTCCAATCATTAGATTCAGTCTGAATGTTAGATTCAGACTTGCCTGTGAATCTATGTATGTGTTGTGGAGGTGTGACTTTGGAGGCACTCTGAAGAGAGGGCGGGATCTTGTACTTTCAAAGCTAGCTTGCTATTGTTAGCCTCTGAAATTGCCTACCCTACCTTTTTACAGGAAAAAACTATTAGCCTGATTGTGAAACACTCTTATTTGAGAGATTTTGACTTGGATGTTTTGTCACGTCTTGTTCATCTCGTCCTCATTGCATGTTTTTATTCATTTTATTTCCTCACTCTCATTCAGGAACCATTAAAAATCAGCACAACGGGTGAGTTTTGTTTTGAGTTTTTGTTTTGCTTTTGGTAAGTTGGACACATTTATTTTTCACACGTGTTCACTTTACACTGTACGTTTTGTTTGTCGGCCATCACTGATCGATTAGTTACATTCATGCATCATCAGGTTTAAAGCTTGTGTGTATGACCTTCATGATCCTCATCATCGACTGTCTCTCACAGGACCAGAATCCTCTCCCAAGTCTTCTACAAGCCCATCTCAGCTAGGATCACCAGGAAGAAAACCTCCTAAATCCCCCTCCGAGCCCAAGGAGCGAAAGCCATCCTCATCTGACGATAAAAAGAAAGTGGTGAGTTTGTTTCGTTTGACCCCTGAAGGAACCTGCTTAGAATGGGTGGATTTTTGGTGGGGTACGGTCAGCATTTTTGATTGACTTTTGTGTGTGTTTTTAAAGCACCGGGTAGGTTACAGAGACTCGAGTTACTACTGGGAGGTGCACTCACGGGAGGTGACCATGATCAAGAGAATTGGAGCGGGTTCTTTTGGGACGGTCTACAAAGGCAAGTGGCATGGAGATGTGGCTATCAAGATTCTTAAAGTGACAGAGCCCACACCAGAACAGCTGCAAGCCTTCAAAAACGAGATGCAGGTTTTACGGTGAGCCTGTCGATGATCTGCGAGAATAGTAACAAACTCCATGTGCAACTATACCAACACGTTTGTGTCCAGTTTAAATCATAATGTTTTTTGTGTTCATTGTAACTGTTCAGGAAAACACGTCACGTCAACATTCTGCTGTTCATGGGCTTCATGACCAAACCTAATTTTGCCATAATCACACAGTGGTGTGAGGGCAGCAGCCTGTATCACCACCTACATGTCACCGAGACCAAGTTTGACACCATGCGCCGGATCAACGTCGCTCGCCAGACTGCACAGGGCATGGAGTAAGAAATCCAGCTCTTTATCTCCACTGCATCTGTACCTCAGACCATCAGGATAGTTTCCTTATTATCTGTGTGATAAAGCCACACGTGAGGTGTGTAGAGACACAGGCAAGCAGTTAGCATCAGGTCATAATCACAGACTCTGACAGGCTGATTTATTGTGCTTCTGTGTGAGAAACTAGCAAAGTGTAAAAAACATTCATACAGTAAATAATCATACAGCATACAAAAATTGAGAGTGCCACTAAGAAGCAGTTAGAATAGATCATGAAAATGAAGAATGTATTATTGTAACATATGTGAAGGGAAAATGTTCTTACAGTCTTTGAGTTCTTTTCAAATATGAAATATAATTTCATGTGGTTTTAGCATGACCAGCCCAAATAACAATGTTAAACTGTTCAACATAAAGCGCACCTTCAACCAAACCACTTCAACACATTTAATGCACTGTTTGACTACAGCACACTCACAAAACAACACATTCCCTCCATTAACATCATATAAGTGTTTTCATTTAAACCAGGAAGCATTTTCTTGTATGTAATATTGCATCTCTTCAACAGTTACCTTCACGCCAAGAACATCATTCATCGGGACTTGAAATCAAACAGTATCTTTTCTACAACTCCTGACTGTATGCTGAGATACATCATCAGCTGCCAGCAGGTGGCGTCATGACTGCATGACATTCTTCAGCAGACTTTACTCCCTCTTTCCAAACAGAACTCTTCAGTCCAGAGTGGTTCATTCATTTGCATTAGGATGATGTTTTGAACACTATGTCTGGAATTGAAACGTTGTGTTGCAGTCCTGAGCTCATATTTGTCAGATATCTTTCTTCACGAGGGCTGGACGGTGAAGATCGGTGATTTCGGCCTGGCCACGGTGAAGTCTCGCTGGAGTGGCTCTCAGCAGGTTGAGCAGCCCAGTGGCTCTATCCTGTGGATGGTGAGTAATTGCCATCATCAGATAAACTAGTCCAGCAGAGCCCTAAACCATCAATGCATCTTACAGCTGGGTGTTAAACTCTGCTGTTGTTGTGTTGGTCAGGCCCCTGAGGTGATCCGGATGCAGGATACTAATCCGTACACATTCCAGTCTGACGTGTACGGTTATGGAGTGGTGCTTTATGAATTAATGTCTGGAACTTTGCCTTATTCCAATATCAACAACAGGGACCAGGTGAGACGCACACCATCTTTGTCATTTGTGCATTTGTTTTGTGTGTCAGTTGTGTTGCGTGAGAATCAAACCGTGATCTTGGCATTACTAACACAATTTTTTGTGTTTTTCTGCTGTCTGCAGATTATTTTCATGGTGGGTCGCGGGTACTTGTCTCCAGATCTCAGTAAATTATACAACTGCCCCAAATCAATGAAGAGGCTCATCATAGACTGTCTGAAGTTCAAACGGGACGAACGGCCTCTCTTTCCACAGGTGAGAAGAAAACTACGGCCTTGTTTTTCAGTTCTGTTCATTTTGAGCTTGATTAGTGTTGCTGTTATTTTAGCAGTTGTTTAAGAGTCACAAGTCTTGTGTTTGAGCAGTTTTTCCCAACCTTTGATTGAAAACAGCTTAAGGTGGGAGGGTAGAATGTGAAATGAGGGAGACGACTGCATAAACGTGTTCCAATAACCTTTTCAGTGATGAAAGGACACACAGAAAGCAAACAAACTGACTGCACACAAACTTCAGCTGTGGTTACTCAAGATACTTTCTCTTGCATAAACGGTGATAATAGCTAATGCATAATACAGTGCAGTGTTAGCGTTGAACAAGTCCGTTCTCATGAACGATGTGGAGAAGCGCTCAAACTAATGAAATAGATGCAGCTAATCACCACTCTGAATCAACACATAACGTCACACGATGCCTCAACTTTGCTTGACCCAGAAATAACTAGGTTTTACTTATCACTGAAATGTATATATCTCTTAACATCTCAAAAAATGTGAGTTTGGCTTTTGTGACAGTTAAACAGGGATAAAGCAGCAGCCTCTCATGTTTTCTGCCTTATGTTTCTGATGTTCCTCAGATCTTGGTGGCCATTGAGCAGGTCCAGGATCTGTTGCCAAAAATCGAGCGGAGTGCCTCAGAGCCCTCTCTACACCGCGCTGTCCACGCCGAAGATCTGAACCCCCTTCTCCTTCACACCACACGCCTCTTGCCTCTGTGAAATTTCAGAAGATCTATGATCTTCTCCCAAATTGCGCACAGCATCATTCCCAGCACGGAGTTCAGAGTTCCTCTTGTTATTCCACACATTCCCAAAAGCACCCAACTACTTCATTTGTCCCACATATACTCAGACGCATTTATCAACTCATTTAGCACTCCTGTCCTCCCCCTGTATGGTCTTAGAATTTTCCGGGCTGCTCCTGTTTAAAGCTGCTTTTAGGGAATGTCAGAGAGCGGAATTGCTCTGTTTCTAACACGGAAGCAGGAGTAATCCGTGTTCTCTTATTACACTTACTGGGTTTTGAAATCCAAGCATCATATCAGCAATGTGTCAGCACAATCTTAATAACCTCCTTATTTGAGGTGTGTTTCAAAATGTGTTCCGATTGTGCTCACAAGTTACGTTTTTACTTAGAGATGAAAGTAGCGTTTTTATTATATTGCAGATCAGTTTGCAATCGGTTGCTTAAAATGTTTCAAAATCACACCTCCATTGTAACTGTTTTCTGCTTTTTCATTCCGTTATTTCTTTGGATGGGAAAATCTGATGGAATTTGTTGCTGAAACACTTTCCAGGTGTCTCATCGGGTTGGAAGTACATGTTCCTAGTGCCCCTAAAAATTGTACTGTGCATTCTGAATTCTCTATCTTTGAATTGGCTTTTTTTTACATTTGGGCTTGTGCTGTGTTTCAGTCAGTTTATATATACTGTGTAGTGTAAAGAAATATAAGAAAATGGCACAAATCTTGGCAGTCAGATTAGATTTGTAACTCATCCGTGGGTACGGTGCACTTCTGAAATAAACAAGAAAAAGTGGAACATTTCATTTCTGGTGTTAGTATGAAAAGAGTGCATGTTGCTTTTTGAAATAAACAGTTTTATGATTTAAAATGAAACTAAGTGAAACCATTTGCAGCCTAAACTGAAATGGGACATGATGACTGTTGGCTTGACTGGTCCAGTATAAGGTTTTGGATTAATGTGTTGTGTTAATGTGAACAGCTGAAGACTGAGAGTACGTGGAAAACTTGTCATTTTTAAAGAATGGACTTCAAGTACACTTTGTAAGTTAGGCTGCTAACTTCTCTTCGGGTTCATCACGAGTCTGAACAGTTGCAGTGTTTTAAGAGCGATGATCAAACTAAACACGTTCTTCCATTTCTACAGTGATGCCTCAGCAGGAGCCACACTTACAGAACTTTATTTGAATCTTATTTGTTGTGGACAACAGAAAAAGTGTCTGCGTTCTGTCCTCAGAGTAAAACAGCTGCTGAACTCTGCATGTTTCTGCTGTAATGTTTCATTTTATCCCATAAAGCTGAATAACGGCAATATGAAAGTTCAGTGTCGTCCAGTTCAACAGGTTTCAGTATGAGCGATTGAAACTCGATGGGGCCTTAAATGAACTGCATGTTCTGTCTTAATATTTGTAACTTATTGATTCATAACTGACAGTTTAACTGATGTCAGAGCTTTGCTTTTGTTTAGCACTGTTTTAGGGGGCTGGGTTACCCCGTGAGCTGTACTCATTTCAAACATGATGCCTGTAGAAAACTCTGGGGCTTTCTGTAGTTGTTGTGAAGGGATATAAAAGATGGTTTCATTTTCTGTGCTGAATGTTGGTAATGAATGTGGTTTCAGACAAACCTGGCTGTCTAGTATATAAGAGTATTTTCTCATTTCTTGTTATTGTGTAGAAGGGTGTGTGAGGAGAACATGCTGCAGTGTTTCACGGCTCCTGTAGAATGATGGCGTGGTACTCTTCAAATGTTCCATTCTTCCTGAAAAACCAATTGTAATAATATTGTTCAGCACAAACGGAGGCGATTGTGACAGTTTTGCGTTTTGTGGATGGCAGCGCGTTCTGTCTTCATAACGGTTTAAAAAAGAATTGATTATTCATCATTATTGGTTTATTTTTGTAGAAGTTTGGATGCACAGTTAGTAGCTATTCAAATGTATGATGGAAGAGTCAAAAGCTACGATTGAAATGTTTCAAACCAATAGCCTGGTTGTCTTTGCAACCTCTGTGGAATATGACTGCAGAAAAACACACAGTGCTGATCCAGGAACAGTTTTATCCACTAAATGACATTCTGACCTTTAGAATGAAAAGCTGTAAAACTAGATCATCCTAATTTGTTTGCAGAATATCTTTAATGGCCCTTTTGAAACAGATTTGGAACAAACGCATAAACACTCTCATTACATTTTATTGCCATCAATTAGATATTTACCTGAATAAAGAATTGTCTCTGTATATTTAATGCCTTGTTTACTCACAGCACACATTACAGTGGCCCCGTTAAAGGCCAAAATAATAATAACTGATAAGATGAGGAAATCTCGTTTTCGTTGTATTAGGGGTGAACCTATAAACTAGAAGCCACAGAGCAGAAAATATAGTGATCAGTTTGGTTTCAAAATGATTAATTTGCATATTTTTAAATGAATTGCAATAATGTGTCTTAAGAGATGTTTGCCAGAAATGGTGCATTCTGTGTACAGTTCCTTTTTTAAAGATTACTTTAAATTGTATTTGTTTCTATTTTTGTGTGATGGCTCAAAATGAACAAAATAATTTTAAACATGTAAAGGAAATCTTAGTATTTTTTAGTTCTTTTTGGGGGTGCTAAATGTTGTGTGGATAGAGGTTTGTTCTACAAATAAAACTTAAAATCTGATGTTTGTTTCTGTTATTACTGTTGTTGTTATTAATATGCATTATAAACAATTTCTTACTGAAACTATTTTCAGAAAGATGTTTTTCGAGTTTTCTATCATGACTAACACCAGTTTTAGGTAGTTCAGCAGTTGTGTTATGCTTCTTTAAATGTTCTTTAACAATGTTAAAGTTTTGTTTAGAGGCAGTTTTTTAATAGTGGAAAGTGCTGACAGTGGTACTTCCTGTATAAGCCCTTCACTTGATAACATTTGCTCTACTGTTTCAGGCAGAAGAGAGCAATTATCTTCAGTTCATTTACATTAGTCTGCAGTGACAATGAAGCAGCATTAGGCTGCATGTGTAACTGTTAAATAAGAAATAAGAAGTGGTTTTAAACTTGTGCATATTGTAGGAAAGTCACGTGGTTTAGCGTCAGTAAGAAAAGGAAGTGTGTCAAAAAATAACGTTACATTGCTCACTATACAAAATGATTTACATACTGTGTAGCAAATAATGACAGACACATACTACGTCACACTCAACATTAACATTATATATATAAAGTTATATACAGTAAAATCTGCAGTTAGCTCTGCGAGTAAGAATAAAAAGTCCCTTATTCAAATTTGAGTTTCAGATGCATGTGGTGGTCTGAAATCCCCTTTAGTTTCCTGTTTAATCTGTGATAGTCAATGTACAAATATTTTTATTTTAACCAGTTCTGTAAGTTATGGTTCAGTGCTCTAGTCTTTTAAAAAAAGTGGCCAAGACATGCACATTTATGACACCTGCAGTAGCCATTAAATTCATCTATATGAGTCAGTATGATGGCAGTAATTCAAACTTTATGACTGCGTCACTATCTTGATCATAAAGATAAAAAGGACGTATACATACAGTATATAAACCAGAATCTATGTAAATAATTATTGTGATTAGCTTTAACAAAATGTTCTTTTACTCTACTTTGACGATAATAAGGGCACAAACTGTTGAAGAGCTGGAAAAATGCGTTTCATCATTTGTATCCTCCCCCGGATCGACTGATGTGACAGAAAAGGGTCATGGAGAAACACATACCCAAAACCTACAAAAGAAAAAAATGATTAGTCATCTGATTTTATGTTAGATTTGTGCTGGAGTTAACCATGAAACTACAAGCACTAAACAGCACTGATGTGCTTTACGGGTGTAGTTAAGAAAATCACGCATGAGTCAAGTCAAGACGTGTCATGAGTCAAGACCTCCACATAACATCTTTGAATAACTCTGGTGATTATGCCAAAACATACACGCTTCCAAGAAATCTTGACTATGTACTTGGTACCAAAATGTTTCTACCTCAATAACACAGACAATGATGACACCAATTCCTGTGTTCAAGAGATTGTTTTCAAACTTCTCCTTCAGTTTACTGTAGCAGCCCTGAATGAAACAATCAAAGACAATATGATATAACATGGACACTGTATTCTCAGATCTACAGACGTTACATAAACACACAGACTTGATCATATGAAGGAACATGTATTACCTGGGGCCAGTAGTTTGGGTGTCCTGTAGTGTTTTTTGGACATGGTAATGTTTGATTGATGCAGCATGTTTCTGTCTGCACATGTTTCCAGTCTGTGTAACTGTTAACCCCACAGCACTCAAACTGTTGAGAAAGTTATAAGAGGAAATTTATACAGACTTGATAAACACACTGCTAGAATATTGTGGAAGATTGCAAACGTTTCAATACATTAAGAACAACATCACCCTCTGAAAGGATGACTTACTGTCTGCTGTAGAATGTCCCAGTCATCTGCTGTTGTTGAATTTGCTGTTAAATTTACTCTGACACTCATGGAGTTCTTTAAACCGCTGTTTAAATCTTCATTCATATAATTATCAATCTGTGCACACAGAAAAAACACCTGATCATCTTTAAACTGTTTTTCATCTCAAACTGCTCAAAAGTTTGGAAACACCGGACTGAAATGTTTCTTATCTTAAAATGTTTTCATCTGAAGCTGTTTGCCTAAATATTTAAAATTATTATTGTATATAAAAATATAACTGTGCCAAATTAGGAAACTACAGTTTTATTTTAAAAAATAATGTTTTTAAAATGCATGATTTGGGCCAAATAATGAAGTAAAAGCAGCCAATAAGAGCGCAGGATAAAATGTCAGGAAAACATTTTTGTAAATTTTAGTTAAAGAGTGACTACATTAAATATATTGGAGTATAACCTAGTTTTTTATTTCTTTATTTTCAGTTTTCCTTAGCCACAACATAATTCCCAAAGTTATGTTTTTGTTATTTCATAGTTTTCCTAAGTTTACTGTTATTCTAAAATGTGAAAAAACAATTAATAAAGAATAAGTGTTTTCAAACTTTTGGGCAGTACTGTACAGTGCTGTGTTCATTTAACTGTAAACAGAATATTCAACTTCACTACATATAAGATTTATCTTCCCTGCAGTGTTTGTTACTGTATGTAGATCATGAGAGATTGTTTCTTACCTCAGTCTCATACACAAGCAGAAAACAAGCAGCCGCCAACTCAGCCAGCATTAGACTGAACATCAGCATGAAATACTAATAAAAGCAAACAAACCCAGTGAGGTCTATAAACCTCATGCTCTCAGTGTATGTGACGCGAGCTCAGAGTGCTGCACACGACTCACAGACATCAGCAGGCAACGGTTTTCCTTCAGAGCTCCAAGGAAACCCAGGAAAGACACACAGGTGATGATGATGCCAGTGATGAAGAGACTGTTTGCCATGCTCATGGATGGAAGGCTGGGCAGGAGGGAGAACCTGTAGGTCACCATCGAATAGATTCCCAAACCAAACACGGCAGCTCCACAGATCTGGAATGATCATTTCAAAATCCCAGTTACAAAGACACATGATCTCTTCATGAGGCTTATGATGCTTGAGAAGCATGGATTGGATTTATGGATTATGGATTTCTCACACAGGTTGTACAGATTACTGGTTCAGGTTGATACTTAATATCATGTCTTAAAGCTGTATACAACAAAGACACATAAAGAAACCTTCAGCCATGTGAAAAAGGTTCATTATTTGAATGATCAATCATGAAGAAATGAAATAGATTTTCTCATAAAATAGTACGATTGCTGTGCATTCATAGAATCACGTCAGCTGTTTATTTACGGATATCATTAAAGATATAAACATTAAGTGTTAATTAGGGTTAATTGTTAAGCAAAAACAACATAAATACAAGATTTATTTGAATATTTGTA
>JAZGTK010022522.1:0-10247 GCA_036877625.1 Ambastaia sidthimunki | reverse complement strand
TATTTTTGTTATTTCATAATCTTCCTTGTTTTACAGCTTGCTAGTTTAAGAGCACTCAGACAGTTTATTTCTTTTAATCAGTTCAAACTGTATGTTTCATGAATGTATTGATTAAAATCTTCAGCAGTGTGTCTTTTTTCAAAAAATGTTGACAGAAATCTTTGGAAAACATGCTTGATTTTGCTTTTTTAAAGTGTTTTGGTTTATGCAGTAAACATTTTCCATCTGTTTGCCCTCAGTGTCTGTTTGATTGAAATAATGGCTTTTCTGATTAGAGAAAAATAAATCACCCTTTGAGAGGTTTTAAATGACTGTTGTAATTACAGAGTAAACACTTAATAAAAAACACAAACCACAAGCATTCATGTTCTCAAACATTTTCCTTTAGTAGTCCTCAGTCAACTGAGGACTGTTTTACTATACAAAACAGCATTATATTTCCCATGATTCATTGCTCCATCTTTCCGTTTCTCAGGTCTAAGGAAGTGGACTGGCAGCCGTATTTTACCACCAGACTGGTGGATGATTTTGCAACTCATCTGCGTGTTTTTAGGAAAGCTCAGGAGAGGCTGAATGAAAGAGAAGATCCAAAACAACGTAACTATCGTCTTCCTCTTGTAAAACGTTCACTGGCTGAAACCAGTTTCACTCCAGTTTCAGTTCACTAGCTGAACGCTGATCTGAACGTTCACTGTTACTGAGAACGTAGTTCTGTCGACGCATTGTGTGAGTGTGTGTGTTTGTTTTCTGTAGGTGATGTGGACGAGTTGCTGGATTCATTTTTTGAAGCCGAGGTGGAGATTGAGAGGAGGATTTGTAGAGACGTGGTGTGCATGTCCCGCAAAGACGAGGAAGGTAAGACGAGAAGAAAGACGGCTTTGTGTTAGTCAAGATTCCTGTCAAGCGATTCAGGGCATACTTGTGGCCTTTGTAAACGGTTTGTATGAGATTTGAAGTTGTACATGCTTTTCTAGGGCAGATCTCATTGGCCAGATCACTTCAAAGACGTAATCGACAATAACAAAACACACCCCTTCAACAATAAACAGATCTGCCCTGAGGCCTTTCTGGACACTTCAGTGATTAAACCATAATAGAGAAAAACAAAAACACTATTTTTAGGTGTAGCCTGCTAAATCAAAACAAAGATACCTTGAAAGTCTGCATTCCCCCCATTCAAGTGTGTGTGTGTGTGTGTGTTTGCTGTAGGTTATCTGCGGGACCTCTGTGAAGTTCTGCTCTATCTGTTACTACCTCCTGGAGATTTCCACAACAAGAACATGAGATACTTCCTCAGGGTAAAAATAAAACCTAAACCTCTACTCTGGTACTCTGGTCAGCCCTAGTGGATTCATTGATTGACTTTTGATGTCCTGCAGGAAGTTCTGGCCAGAGGAGTTCTGCTGCCTGTAATTAACCAGCTGAGTGACCCTGATTACATCAATCAGTTCATCATCTGGATGGTGGGTGCACTCAGTACAGAAGCTTAATGTGGATTGATTTACATTTTATGCATTTGCCAATGACTTACAGTGCATTTAAGCTGTACATTTAAACAGTAGTTCTCTGTGAATCGAACCCACAACCTTTGCACTGCTAATGCAATGCTCTACCAATTAAGCTATAACAGCAATATTTGTTCTTGTTTTTTGGAATTGGAAGAAGATGTTTAAAGTGTTTAGAGTTGTCAGTGTTACAGCATACAGTTTGCATAGAGTATCAAACTCCTAAAAGTGTGTGTGTATGTGTTTAGGTTCGAGACTCGAGCTGTAACTATGAGGCCTTCTTAAACATCTTAAAGCTAACAGACAAACCTGCCGAGCTGGAGGCCGTTAAAGACAAAGT
Organism: Ambastaia sidthimunki; assembly: GCA_036877625.1. Classification (NCBI taxonomy): domain Eukaryota; kingdom Metazoa; phylum Chordata; class Actinopteri; order Cypriniformes; family Botiidae; genus Ambastaia; species Ambastaia sidthimunki. Next base: position 8,402 of record JAZGTK010022522.1, on the reverse strand, counting down.
TCTGGAAGAACTTCAGTACCTGCGATCTCTGGACACTGCTGGAGACGGTACACACACACACACACACACACTCCCTCTCAGGGTTTATTCTGGTTGGAAAACATAAACATGCTGCTCTGCATTCTGGGGTGTTTTTGGAAAATATAAGCAAGTTCAGTGTTTCATCATAACATTTACTCTCAGTCTCTCTGTTTACACACACAGATATCAACATAATAAAGAACCAGATTAACAGTTTGATGTTTGTGAAGAAGATCTGTGAAACACGGATACAGAGGCTACAGTCAGGGAAGGTAAACAAATCGTTTAGGGAACATAAACAAAACGTTTAGGGAACGTAAACAAATCGTTCATGAAAGAAACAGTCACAATCTACTGATTACCTTTTATTGTTCATACTGGAAAATGTGTAGGACTCTAAAAAACATGTAGCACATGTAGCTACAGTTTACAAAAAAAAGACTTAAGAAATGTATTAGTATTTCTCTTTTAATAAATTCTCAGTTTGCTGTAGTGTAATGCATTTGTTTAATATAAATTTCATTTATCATATCATTTGTTAATAATAATGTGTATAGAATATACAGATACAAATATTTCATAAATGAAACATTGTGTAACATCGTTAAATAACTCTGACTACAATTATAAAAAATGTACTTCAAAACATTTCAGAGCAATACATTATTAGTGACAGTATTTATTTTTGTACTTTCCCCTGACTTTCACCCCTGACAAATTGCTTGACTGTGTATGCCGAACAGGAAGTGGACGCTTTAAAACTCGCAGCTAATTTTGGGAAGCTGTGCGTAATTCCGTTGGAACATATCCTAGTTCATAACATCGCTCTTCAGTTCTTTATGGGTGAGTGAGGACGGATACACACGGACCTGTCCATACCTCAAATACAACATAACATCAGCCCCCCTCATCCATCTCTCTCTCTCTCTAGACTACATGCAGCATATGGGCGGCCAGGCGGTTCTGTTCTTCTGGCTGACGGTGGAAGGGTATCGAGTCACGGCCCAACAGCAGTTAGAGGTTCTAAAGAGCAGTCAGAGAGACGGAAAGAAACAGAGCAGCCAGACCACCAAAGGGCTTCTGAAAGCTGCAGCGCTGGGGGTCTTTGACCAGTACCTGTCAGAGAAGGTAAGCAGAACAAACTGCACGGGTTTCTACTGTAGTAAAGTGGTTCTGTACAAGCCTGTGAGATGGTCTCTGGGCGGTTCTTGGCCAGAACTAGTTGCTGTGTGGACCACAGTTTATGCCAATCGTCAACTCGGCTTATGAAAGATACTGGGAGTGGCAGGAATAGGGCGTGGCAAATTTATATGGTGATGATTGACGGGCGCTCTCTCCAATCAGGCCTCTCCCAGGGTGGAGGTGGATGAAGCATCTGTTGCCAGATTGGCTCAGAAACTGAACAAAGAGGATCCCACACCTGAGATATTTGATGAGATCCAGAGGAAGGTAAAGACAAAAGTGTTTTTGACCTTCTGGCGTGTGATTTGTGTATTCTGACTGGTAAATGGTACATTTGCATAACTCTGTATTTTTGCATAATCTCCATCTGCTTTGGCAAAAGGAAAGCCCCAGTTTTCTCTGTAGGCATGTCATAATGTTTCTCAGTAAACAGTTCTTCAAATCAAACCAACAGATCTTTGATGAATCACAACATTTGATTGAATCTGACTGTGATTTTAACTTCTTTAATGATTCAATGAACTTATTCAATCCATCAAATGACAATCATAAGTGTTTGTGTTCCTGTTTAAACTTTATAATCTTATTAGAAAAGACTACAACCTCCTAAGTTCAATATTAAAGCTGCAATCCGTAACTTTAGCCTCTCTACCGCCATCTCTGTTTGAAACAGAAAATTGCAGGATTCTTGTGGAGTTAATTTCTTAACGCGGATGACAAGTTTAAATTCTAAACAACTGCCGTAAGATACAGATGGACAGTTCCTGTGAAACTGAACCTGACAGCTCAAATTATAAACCATTATTATAAACTTACCGTTGTGAATTGGAGTGAGTCAAAATCTTGTTAAAGACTGATTTGTTGAGTATTTGCTCAATAACTGATTTTAGTTCATTTATAGCCAAAAAAAATGTACGGATTGCAGCTTCCTTGGGTAGCTGTGTAACAGCTAATGCTCACTGGCTAGCCTCTGCTAAACTGCTTTCTATTGTCATTCTGTACTTGAACAGTTCAGGACTTTGTTCCAGGGTATCTGAGCTGAAGCATCAGATACGCTCAGAGAAAAGGTAGCATGTAAATAAGCTGCTTCTGTTTCTCAGGTGTATGATCTGATGTTGAGGGATGAAAAGTATTACCCATCGTTTAAGCAGCACCCGCTGTATGTGCGGATGCTGGCTGAGCTGGACATGCTGAAGGAACCCAGTTATAGAGGTTCTGATGATGGGGAAGGAGGTGAGAAGAGCAACACAGTGAAGAGTCTGTTTCAGTGCCTTCTTCTTAACATCTGTTAATCTGTCTATCTCTGTCCTTCCAGAGTCATTTAATGGCTCTCCAACAGGAAGCATTAATCTGGTGAGCTGGTGGAATCTGTTCATATCTACACATACTTTTAGAGGAGTGGAACTGGTTTGTTTATGATGTGTGTGTGTGTTTTGCAGTCATTAGATGATCTCAGCAGTGGAAGTGTGGATGAAAATTTTCAGCTCCATGCGTTTATATCAGACACAGGTATGTTACGTTTCATCTTACGGTATATAGACTGCGTGAAGCCATGAAGCCAGTTTTAGCTGTTTAAGTCCAGTGTGTTAATCTTCTGTGTATCTTCCTGTCTCCTGTTCATCAACTTATCCCAAATAAAATAATTTATCTATCTTGAAGGAAAGCTAGTTTTTTTTTATGCACAAAGCTGCAGGTTGAATCTCGCAGAAGCTGCCAAATGCATTCCAGCCCTTTAAAAAACAGACAAGCAGTAATATTTTAAAAATGAAGCTCATTCTTGTTTCATTGTTGCATGTCCTAATAAATAAAACATAAAGAATGAGAATAAAAAAACAAAACATTCATATGCATTAACACAAAACTGCTGAGAGTTCAGGGTGGAAATAGTGTTTAGTCAGTACAGTATTTAATTTAGTTAGATTCTGTTTAATGTGTGTAAATCAATGCACAGAGTTTAACCGATTGCAAGTAATGGCTCATATAAGAGCTAATGTACAGTAGTAAGTTTGTTAGAGGGTTTTGTGTGTGTGCTCTCTGTTCTGATCATCACTTCTCATCTTCAAGCTCCATTTATTTTAAAGATGCAATCTGTACATTAAAAAACAAAAAAACATTACAGTTATTAAGCCAGTACATGACAGATCAGTTTCAACACAATCTTCCTGCCTTACCCCAATTCCCAGCGGTAATTTTATAATAATGATTTATAATTTAAGCTGTTGTGTTTGATTTCCGAAGAAATGTACATCTGTAAACAGAGAAACAGAATGATAGAGCATTTGTTGCTTATTCTTAAATTTTAAATTATCGTCCACTTTAAGAAATTAACTTCAAGTATCCTGTAGTTTTATGTTTCAAACAGAGATGGCGGTAGAGAGGCAAACGTTACAGATTGCAGCTTTAAGAACACACAAAGGAATTTGTTTTCTTTCACATTCTGTTATACTGTCCTTCCATCACCTTTATTTCTGTACTTTCTTACGATCATTTTTTCTCCTCCTGCTTCTCTGTGGCTGCGTCTCCTCGTGCTCCCTCTGCTGAGTATCTTCTCACCCGTGTGTTTTGTTCCACCCGCTGGTTCCTGCTTCTTCATGTCCATGGCTTCTGTCTTGCTCCACTCTCTGTCTCCCCCTGCTGGACTGTAGCTGACGCTTTTCTAAATCACCTCCCTGTGGCAGGTGTGTGTAACGATCACGGGAAGACCTACGCGCTTTACACCATCACCGTCATCCGCAAGAACTCGGAGGGGAACGAGGACACCTGGAAGACGTACAGACGCTACAGCGACTTCCACGATTTTCACATGCGCATCACGGAACAGGTAAGAGAGACCAGGAAAATTCGGAACTACACAGGATAATACTGTGAATAATTCAGGACCGCTATCTAGTTGACACTCCAACACAGAAGGTGGCGCTGTCACAAACGTGTAACATTTTGCCTTAAGAGCCACAATGGTTCTAACGCTCGGTCTCCCTACACTTATTTTTTGAAAGTGATTAATTGGCCAAAAGAGAGAAAGCACTAAATAAAAAAAGATAAATTGATAGCATTGTAGTTTTTTTTTTATTTCAATAGGTACCGCGGTAATACAGTTACCGTGAATACTTTTGGCCATGATAACCGTATAGTGAAAATATGATACCGTGACAGCCCTAAACATACTCTGATGTCATTATTAAGGTTTTAATTTAAACACTTCTGCTGTTCTCAGTTTGAGAACCTTGGGCCGATTCTCAGACTTCCTGGCAAGAAGACCTTCAATAACATGGACAGAGACTTCTTGGAGAAAAGAAAGAAGGACCTGAACGCTTATCTTCAGGTGGGTCGCATACGGCTGTGTGTTATTTTGGGATCTTCTCGCTCAGGTGAAGGTCCAGGTGTGCTGAGATCTTAGTTTCTCTTACAGCTGCTGTTAAATCCAGAGATGATGAAGGCCTGTCCGATGCTGATGCCATACGTCTTTGACTTCCTGGAGAACAAGGCTTACAGCAAAGGCAAAGGAGACTTTGCTCGCAAGGTGAGGGACACCACACTGGAAATGGGCTACAGATTATCTGTCTGAAGGTGTATATATGTGTGTATAAATATATTGAGGTATATATACTACCTCAATATTTTCAGCCTTTGGAGGTTATACACTGAATATTTTGACATTGATACATTAAAGAACATTAAATGTGTTTTATATTATAGATATAAATTATTTTCAACAAAACAGATCAAGTAGATGAAGTATGTTTAATTAATTTGTTTAATTGATTATTTTTATGCATATGCAACATATTATATATTAAAAGTCAACAATATTTACCAGTATGTAAACATATATTTGACTGTGGAGGTCGAACATTGAGTGATCACAAGAATCATGAAACCAGTTAACTAAAACAATCGCAGAAACACTCAATACTCAATGCAAATAAATATAAATCTAAATAAATACGCAAGACTCGTTACGCCCTCATATTCACCGTTCGTGACAGCCAGTAAACTAGTTTACTGCCATGAACTGTCAAATAACGCAAAAACTAGAGTAGTCCTGAGTTTCCTGCCACCCTCTGGACAGACTGACAGACTCTGGTTGGATTGGTCTGTTTTGTAAATGTTTGGTGTTCTCTGAACTCGGACAGATGGACACATTCGTCAATCCCCTGCGGAGCTCCATGCGGAACGTGTCCAATGCCGTGAAGTCCCTGCCGGACAGCCTGGCCGAGGGAGTGTCCAAAGTCTCGGCTGACATGGGCCGCATGTCCGAGAAACTTGGCCAGGACATTAAACAGTCCATATTTAAGGTAGAGCACGTCTAGAGCTTCAGTTGAACCCCTCTGTTGTGTGTCCACCTTAAAAGAGACGAGCGCAGTGAAAACATGCGAACGATTCCAGACGTCTGATGCTCGTTTGTTTATTTGTTGAATCACTTTTTTTGAGACGCAGGTGTACGGTGCGGTTGCATGAGTCACAGAGGATGTTTATGTGCTCGCCAGACGTTCTACGCTTTAGCGTGTTTTTAACTGCGTCATTAACTTGAGACGTGTGTGATTGACAGGTGCCTCCTCTAATTACAAAGTCTGACATTGACCCTGAACACTGCCGTGTCTCTGCCCAGCTGGACGACAATGTAAGTTCACACTGTACTGCAGTCACTCCGGTTTAAAACAGGAAGTTCGTTGCTTTGTGTTCACAAGACATTGAGTGGCTTATTGCCTTTATGAAGAGAAAAGACAGCAGTATAAAGCTTTTTCTTAGCATTAGTGATATGAAGAGACTATTAAGTGAAGTAAACTCCCTTGGTGTTGGTAGCCTCCGAAATTTTCCTACCTTTAAAATGATCTAGAGACCAAAGCACCCAGAGTTCCTCTGATTCCTTCAGTTTCTTGACTTTGTTTGATGTACAGGTGGATGATAATATTCCTCTGAGGGTGATGTTACTTCTGATGGATGAGGTGTTTGACCTGAAAGAGAGAAATCAGTGGTTGAGGAGGAACATCAAGAACCTTCTACAACAGCTCATCAGAGCCACATATGGAGATACTATTAACAGGTGTGGAGCTCCCGCACATATTCGCTCTTGTTCAATATTGTCTCACTTCTTCAGTTTGTCCAGCCTTGTCCAACAGTGATCATCATATCTTCTTCATTTTAGGAAAATCGTTGATCATGTGGACAGCATGACCTCACCAGAGCAAGTGTCTGATTATGTGAAGAGATTCAGGTGATGGGTTTATACTTCCTGTCTATCTTGGGTCATGTCTGGTCCTGGTTCTGACTGTGTTTGTCCCTACAGAGATTCCTATTGGCCCAACGGGATTCTGGCTGAGACTCCGCCCCGCAGAGACAAAAGCACCCGCATGAGGACCAAAGTGGCGGCCAAAACGACACTGTTAGGCATCATGCCAGGTAAACAAACCTCAGAATCTGTGTACGACACCTCAGTGAAATAAAACATGCTACGTTGTGTAACAAAAAGTATCATATTGAATCAAACTGTCTTTCTGTCAGACGAGTTGAAGCACATCATCGGAGCGGAAACCACACGCAAGGGCATCCTGCGTGTCTTCGACATGTTTCAGCACCAGCCGCTGAATCGCCGGCTGGTCTACGTCTTTCTGGAGGGCTTCCTGGAGACTCTGTTCCCGCAGTACAAGTTTCCCGAGCTGTTCGTGAAGCTGCACTCTCGCTCGCCGCGCGTGCTCAAATACTCAAAGAAAATACGCAGCTTGCAGAAGAGGTGACAGACGGACGTGTCTTTCTGCCCAAAGCCGTCTCACTGCTGCAGGGGGGCCGTGGGAAGGGCCAGGCGGGGACCGCCGCAGCGGCTCCCGAGCAGGGCGCAGGGGAGGGTGTGCGTGATTTGAGCGCATTTGTGCTGCGCTGGGCACTGTACTGGATTTGGCACATGCCCCCCCCTTAGTGCCTCCTGCCTGTATCGACACGGCCGTAGCGTAGAGGATTTATATCATCGTGAACCATTCGGTCACTTCTGCACCACTGCAAAAGAACGACCGCATCTGAATTGCGACATTAAGCGTTTGTTTTTTCTGTTTGCTGTTTGTTTTGCTTTGTTGTTTTTTTTTCCTTCTGATCTGATATTTGAATGACACTGTGTAGATACGATTTCTGTGATAAGTTTTTATTTTTGGGTTATATATTTTGGGTTATTGTATTTAGTAAAACACACCTCAACATAAATATCGTATAATGGAAATCTGACCGAACCGACCTATGCACCTTAAAACACTCATCACAAGTTAAGAATCAGAGGCCGTATGAAATGTCCACAGAAACGTGTTAATGATATTCGTTATAACACAAAGCATTTTGTGACATTGATAGGTGTGGCATCTCATTAAAGATGCAATAGACTCGAAATTATCCTGCCAACCAATCGTTGTAAAGTTGTGGGTGGGGTTTAATGCAGACCACACCCCTCATTAAATGGCAGCCTTATGCTCATACGTATGTAATAATTTAACTAATCTAAACTGACTTTATTATTAAAAGCCTCACCAAACATATCAGTCATTAAAGGGGACAAAGACCCCAGCACAAAATAACGAATACTTGCATGGCTGTCGCAAACACTCGTGTCACTGCGTGGAATTCATCACACACGGAGATATGCTTTAAAGAATGTATCTGTCTCTAGTGAGTCGATGTTTCTGTGTGTTCTGTTTTTATAACTCAGTCCAATAGAGTGTTGTGTCCATGTTTTTAAAACTTATTTAAGAATAGCAAGTGTAGCACTAACTACAAGTCTGCGATGCCGAAGACTGTTTCAGTGTGAGAAATAGATCAGCCTTAACTCTAAGACCAAGTGATGTGTGTTAGACGTAGCTTTCCCTTCACACACTTACACACACACACGTCCTGGTATGGACACACAAAGAGTTATCGACAGTTATCCAAATCTCATATGACTTTCAGAGAAAGTGTCATTCATTTTTGTGCAATATTTTCTTTAATGCATGTTATGTAATCGTATATGGAACAAATTTTAGGTATATTTGAGTAAAGAATTTTAAAGTCAAACCCAAAACCACATAAAAGTTCTGCTCTGAAACCACTTAACATTCCGTTGGTGTGAATGACTTGTTTTATAAGTCTGGCTTTTATCTTTATGTTGGGGATGTTTGTTTTTAATATTTGTCACTCTGATTAAATCTCCTGGTTTCTTCTACGTTTGGCTTTTAGGAAAC
>JAZGTK010022521.1:0-10247 GCA_036877625.1 Ambastaia sidthimunki | reverse complement strand
CGTATGATGACAGTATGAACTACACAGGTGCATGCAAGTCAAGCATAACAGAGGTCATTTACATGCAGAAGTCTTAAAGGTACAGAAGCAAAACTGTTTTATTCTATTTAGGTCATTTTTTTACTTTTTTGATGTATTTAAAGTCAGACAGCAGATGAAAAAATAAATCAGGACAAAAAACCTAGTGTATGAATTAGACTTCAGGAAAAATGTAAAATGATACAGATAGAATATGGTCCCATTGCTTGAGTGGCCTTAAAATATGTCAAATATTCCCATTTAGGAATTCTACAGGAAGTGTGAGATGCATTGTGTCATGCACATGCATATCCACCCACATGCACCGATCTACAACCTCAGAAATGCAAGAACATGACAGCAGACGCATTCAGTCACTGAGAGGAATGTGGTCGAGTGGCTGCTGTAACTATTCAATGAATATAATCACGGCTCTATAATAGTACCGTGCCTTTAAAATGGTGAACGTGTCTGCAGTCATTTGCATGAATGACATTCCTGAATGTTTGAATATCTGTGTACACACAGACATTTCCAGGTAGACATTTTTCTTACATTTTCTTAAAGGTACACAGTATTTTTTTGTTTATACTGTGCTGAAAGATACGGCAGTCAGACTTGCTCTTAGAGCTCTTAAGAGCATACAAAACACAACTCAAACAGCATTTTAGACATGCCTTCTTGATGCCTTCATGTACTTCTTGAAGTACTCTTGATTTATTCACGTGTACAATTTTTTTATTAATGAAAAAATACTAAAACACTCAATGCAAATGTGACATTTACCTGGCCATCAGGATGCCCTGATACTCCTCCAGCTGTCTCATGAATGAAGGGTTGGGTTTAGTGACGGCTCTGCGCTCTTTAACATACTCGAAAGCCTGTTCCAGATCCCAGCCGTACTCCTTCATGGCGTAAGCGATCACAGTGGAGGCCGAGCGACTGACGCCCATCTTGCAATGCACCAGACACTTCGCCCCTGCTTTCCTGCAGTTATCGGTCTCATGTTAAACAATGCTAATACTGCCACAATACATGCTAATGTGACACTTGCTGGTGAAGCAACACAATAAGCTAGCACACGGGTTAACAATACATTTAAATCAATATGAGCAGTATGATTTTTTCTTATAAAAACGGTCATGAATCTATTAAAGCTTGAATTATTCATACTCACTTGGCTCTAGAAATAAACTTGTAAGTGTCGTTCCAGTAAGCCAGCAGATCTGTGGCTTCTTCATCGTAAACGCGGATATTGTGGTACTCGAACAGGCCAGGGAAGAAGTTATCGATCTCACGCGTCACATTCAGGATGTATTGTACTCTGATGGTCCACAGAAAAAGAACAGAGTTTGAAATCTGTATAATCTTCAATGCCAAGAACACGTTTCAAAGACAATCTAAAATAACTAGTGATTATAGCTAAAACTATTATAGGAATGTGTGTTTTTCATAGAGTATTACGTCAAAACTCACCCACTGCTTTGGAGCTCTTCTAGATTAGATGCATTCCATTCAGAACCCTGTAATTAAAGACACAGTACAACAATTACTGACAGCACAATCTTACTCAAACTGTCCATTTCTAAGCAATGCGAAAACACGACACAAAATAAGACAACAGCGACAATATTGTTAAGTAGTGTGAAAATACAACACAAAGTAGGACAACAGCAACAGTATTACACAACTGACAAAATGTAAGTTCTGCCTCATCCATGATGGCATGGAATTGTGGGTAGTGACCAGGATGTTGCTATATGGCCGCTTTGCTGATCTGTTAACTAAATTCTTTCATCTTCTAGGTAAAAATAAATTCAACAACACATAGTACCACTAAAAAAAAACAGATGATAAAGTTTGGATGAAGTAAACTCTCACCAGGTAAACATGCTCAAATATCTCTGTAGGCTTGTCCATCTGACCCAAGATGACGATCATCTCATTATCGATGTATTCTTTAAACTCCCGCAGGTTACACACCATCTGCATCTCTAGCTCTGTGCGGATCTAAACAGAGAAACGTGTGGAGACACAGAGTTTGAGGAGGTTCTACTGAACAAATACATCTTTTATGAAGTGATTTTTGGTCTCCACACCTCTTTTGAGGTGACGTTTTCCAGATCTTTCTGCATCATGATCTCTCTCAAACGAGTCTTGATGAGTCTCTCCGTTCTCTCACGCTCGGTTGGCCTGCGGACACATGGGAATAATAAATTGTTCACATTCCTGTAAAAATGAATGATGCTGGAGTTTCTTGTATTGCTTCTTGTTCTACAACGGCACCATCAAAGGAAATTTTCTCCCCCTCCCTTGAGTTATGAGCTTTCAGTTTCAACTGTATGAAACAGTCTAAATCATTCTGTTGCGTGGCTAGCGCAGTCTAATTCACGAATGAATGGTTCTCTTTATGAATCATTCATAAACAATGAATCAGTCTGAGGAATCCATCACTGAATGAACTTACAAAACATGTCAAATTAACATCTGAACATCTTCTATAACCTACATTCATGTCAGATTCAAAATGAACCATGTTCTGTGTACTAAATAATCATAAAACATCAACTTCTAAATAAAATTATAACTTTCATTGTGATCATTAGAAACTAGGGCTTAATGGTTAATGAACAAATCTTCCACAAATCTTAACGACCGAATCTAATGACCACAACACTGTAACAATCTTATAGTCAAACATCAAGGGGGCGTATGCACCAGTTAATCGATGTCTTCACTGCTTAGCCTGTTCTCTATTTTAAGGGCGGAGCAATGAAGGGGGCGGGTTCACATGATGCATGAAAATCTCAGCAGATCTGTACTCACACATCAGAGAAAAGGACGGGGGAGTCTGCGCGGTGCGACTGCACGTCCTGCATGGCGTTCCACTCATTGATGAGCGTCTGATCGGAGGACACTCGGCTCTGGTAGTAACTCACCCAGGTCAGGAAGAGGCTGCCTGGAAAGTAGTTGTGACCCCGGGCGACCTCACAGGCCTTATGAAGAGACTGTAGGGCAGACCTGAGAGAAAGAACATGTCATCACACCAGAACTAAGGCTGGATCCACAACATTTTGGTTAATTAATTTTATAACTTCCACCACAATATACTTACAACACTTTCATTCATTTCATTTATTTAATATTTGTAAATAAATGTAATATTTCATATATATTTTATATTTAGTACCTCAAAAAGAGCTTCTTAGCAACCTAATCAGAACACAGAAAATCAGGAGAATCAATGTTGAAGGATTAGGAACAGCACCTACCACATGGCTTGGACAGAGACCGGCTTGAATATGTGTATTTTGTTATCTGTGGACACACTGAAACCCCTGTGAATGAAGAGAGGCCAGTAAATGAAGGAAACATCTCAAACTGCACAGCTAAACACACTCCCTGATCTGATGACATCAGATCTCATTAAAACACTTACCCATCTCCATCCAGATGGATCCGTGTGTCGCTCCAAAGAGGAAGCACCATGCCTATGGAACAGGAACTGCAATACACATGTTCATTTTGTTGATTTGTTTACTTAATAGTACAAGCAGCCAAACTTAGGGAAGGACTCCATCCCACAGCCAATATTTAGTAGCAATTAATATGGTTATGAACACATTCCTATCTTAAGGTACCATCACCAAACTACACGGTGACATCTGCGCACACACCTGTCAGAGGGGCTAAAGTCCATGCCCAGCACCACGCTCTCCTCTGTGTCCTGTCTGCCATTGGTGGAGACCACCACCATGTAGCGGGTACACTGGGGTAAAGAGCTCTCCAACCGCACAGCCTGTACGGGGGGATAGTGTTAATTTACAAATGCATATCAGATAAGCTGATCTGAACAAAATGAAAAAAGTATAAACTATCATCTACTGATACTTTCACACTATGTCTGACATTTTCCTCCAGCGATGTTGCAATGCATTATGGGATTGCATTATCAGTGAAAACACTCAAATATGCTATCGCTGGGCAACATATAAGCTCGCTGGGTTGCAACGGATCTAGACACAATGTCATTTTTGTTTGTTGGTGTTCACCAGGCGGTTGAAAACTATCATCTACTGATACTTTCACACTCTGTCTGACATTTTCCTCCAGTAAAGTTGCAATGCATTATGGGATTGTATTATCAGTGAAAACATTCAAATGTGTTGCCTATAAGCTTGCTGGGTTTTGCAACACAACGTGATGTTTGTGTGTTGGTGTTCACCAGGCGGATGTTGTCCTCAGGCCGCAGTAAGGTGAACATGGTCTGCAGGTGCTGCTGAATATCGCCTGTACAAAACAATTGACATCCGTCATTAATCATATATGTTCATATGCTTTCTGTGGCTAGTTTGCATATGGCGTCTATGTGATCCATACCGGCATGTTTGCTGCGCTGTGCTGTGATCCTGGAGGAGCAGGAAGAGCCATTTCCCCGCGGGAGGAAAAGAGCAGCACCTTTTACTGTCAGGAAGCTCTCGCTGATGCTGAGGTGCAGAACAAAGAGAGAAACAGAAGTGTGTTTAAATATGATCACATAGATTGAATATTATATGCTATTGAATTAGTCCTAACATTTTGGTAATACAATGAAATCATACAATGTGAACTAGATGTTTTTTTTTCCTGATAAGAAAGTTGCTACTACGATACTAGGGTGTTAAGGGTGTTTATGAGGACATTGCTTTGAGTTGCTAGGTAGATTATACTGTATTGTTTAGTTTGCAGTTCTTAGGCTGTTCTGCTCAATGGGTCTCAGTCCCCTTTTACTTCCATTGCATGAAAATAAAGAGCAGCATCAACATTTTTCGAAATTTCTCAATGTTATGAATGAATGAAAGACTTCCATACAGCCCTGCTGTACTTGTCGTACAGGCCGAGTGGATCATGAGACACTGCTCAATAGGGGAATATAGGAGGACTCTTCTGAGGGGATTAGCTCACACACCGAACTCTCTGTGCAGGACGCAAACAAGAACACTCTGTTCCCCATCACTGCGACAGCTGGGGAATCTGTGTGTGCGAGTGTGTTTCTGGTCTTTGAGTAATCCCATGCAACACATCTCCTTCCAATCAATGACATTCAAACTATGTGAACTGTAAAACAAGAAGTGAGTGTGAATAGGATTGGATTCATTTATGATGTGTGTGTGTGTGTGTGTGTGTGTCATGCACAACATGTAATATTATGAGGGTGTTATTGTAGGACTATTCAAAAGCATTGTGGGAGTGTGTACATGTGACTGTGAGTGTGTGTTGATGTGTCTCTTTCATCTCTTTAACAATCTGTTTTCAACCTTGAACCTGTCTTGTTTTTTAACTACTAAAACAATAAAGCAGAGTGTCCTACTACAGTTGGCACAATACAGTGTTTTACAGTAAAATATTAGCTGTCAAGTAGCCTACCTTAACAATAGAAGTATATCTGCACTTTCATACAGGATTGTAATGTGGTCTGGTTCTTGCAATAACAACATAAACATTTAAATATAAGGACTTCTTTTAAATGTGTGGTTTTCCTGTGCTCCACCACACTGTACAAGCCAGACCTCACAGCATGCTGTTGTGCTTGTGTTATTTTCCAATATTTGTGACATGTCGACAAGTTGGACATTTTAAAGGTTTAATTCGTTTGTAGGCACTCCAAACAAACCCAGACCCCAAAACTCTAAAACGCTTTTGCTGGTATATAACTATGCATTGCCAATTGAACAACCAGTAAACACTGATGTCTATGTAAGCTTTACTAATCTTATAATTTTGTATTTTTAACACTGGTTTAACAAAAATACATGTAACACAGTAACAGTGCAAGAAACAGCTATAAAGTAATATATAAAAAAGACTGTTATTTGTTAGTTATTTGACCCTGTTAAAAGGATTGAGATAAATCCAATGATTTATTTGTGCTAACGTGTATTCCCCATATAAAATGTCTATTCTAATTCCCTATCAATTCCCGAAATTCCCGACTTGTTATTCTGGAAAAACAATTATATTATGTAAACAATTCCCTGATTGCTCACCACAGTAACAAACAAATTCTTGAGCAGAATTGTGGCTCAAAACATTCAGAGCAGAACTGAAAGTTACTTTAACATAGAACATAGAGGTCAAGAACTGTCCAACGTGTCTCCATCTTCTCGCACTGTACAATGAAATACAAACACAGATGGTTTCGTTTAGGAGGTGGTTTGTCTGTACTGGCAGGAAAAGGGAGGAGAAAGAGAGAAAGATGAGAAGACAAATGTGAAATGGTGAACCCAACACTTCAATGTGTCCATTGACGGATCACATTTAAGTTATTACTGAACTCAGCGTCATGGGTGTGTCTCTACAGCACCCTTCAGAATCAATTAAATCAAACCAGTTCACTCGAACCGTGAACCAAGTCACTCAGACTTAAAGAAAAGTTGAGCTTAGCATCTGTGAAATGTTGCTTGTGAAAACAAACGTTTATAATCATTTACAATGAATGTCTATTGAACAAGACGTTCCACCCTGATCAACCCTAAAACAGTCGTTGTTGCCCAAGTATAGCCACAAGACTTAAACATTGTTTAGGTTAACAAAGCAAATGGTGCAAAACAATAAAAATAGCAACCTTGTCTGTGCATAATCCAAAATTATAATTACCAAATATTTCATTGGTAATGCAAACATGACTCACCTGTTGAGAACAGTACTACCATTACTCAAAGGGTCATTTACCTACATTTACCATTTAAACACATTTTTGTTATAAACACATTGAAGCAAACCACCGTTTTGCTTTTAACCGAAGAAAATGTAATGCACAATATTGCCTACAAAACAATGCTCCAATGTAATGATGCTTTTGCACTGTACCATACCATATTTCTGACTATAACAAGAAAGAGTGTGTGGTCTGTAATATGCATCAGCATAACACAGGCTTGGTTTATGCAAAATGACAAAAACGTGTGGCAGGGACTTCCTGTTTACTGAGGACAGGAAGATGTGACGCAAGGTGTAAAACTACACCTCATTTGTTTTGACTCCCTTAACCTCCTTCAACAGTTTTTTCATTTTCAGCATCTGAGAAAAGTCTGTATTTACTTCCTGGATAAACTAATCATCCATTATTACTGGTAGAAAGACTATTCAGTCACTTTTCAGCTTAATCAAACCATAAAACAAATGAACTTTGATATTTATGTGTGAGGAAGAAAACCAGCAAGAAACAAAGAGATTACAAACAAAAGATAAACTTTACAATGTCATCAAGCTCAACCGTATGACATCATCAGTGCACGCCTACGATGTGAATGTGTGTGGATTATATTTTAAATTATGTATTTATTTTTTTCTCTATCTGTTATATATTTGTTCAACAAATTGTAGAACCATATTTTGCTATGCAAGCAATTATCTTGTAAATTAATTATAATGTGACTGAATGTGATAAATTCAAGAACTAATACACAACTAAACATCTTGTAGAACTTACAACAGGCTGATTCTGTCCTGAGAGATTAAGCTGTTCTGCAGAAGTAACTGTATTCCATTATGAGCACACAGTCTGTCCATGGAAGGGCTAACGGCGATGGCCACACCGTATAAAGTTGTCCTCATGCCAGGCAGTTATGTTATAACCCTTGTAAGAACTTTCTCATCCTACTAAATAACTTACTAAAACTCACTAAACTACATCAGATCGGCCAAGCAGACAGAAGAAACAATTTTAATACCGACTGATCGCATAATTCAGCAAATTCAGCAGTAGGTCATTGTAAAAATAAATGTATAATCCGTGTTATTTTACATAAACGTTCTTGCTCTAATACTCCCGTCCTCAGATCTACACTGAGAAATAAATAAATAGAGGCAGCGACTGAGACGGTGGGCGGAGTCAAGATATGTATTCATCTATTGCACAAGTAAATAGAGGCAGAGACTGAGACAATGGGCGGAGTCAAGATACATGTGCTCCAGTGGACAGCACACTTCTTATCAACAGAGAGTGTAAACACAGATCTTGTATTGTAATATAATAACAATTGCGCAACATATTTGATAAAAACGGCTAATTAATTGGTTCTGTACAAGGTGCTTAAAATCACGGATGTGAAAACTATTTAAAGTGTGGGGGACTTTAAAAGTTTTATCTGTCATAACGGGGGAGAACAAATGCAGAAATGTCTGCTAGTCTAACAAAGCTATTATTAATGGTTGCCTACGCCCCAGTGATAAACACAGAATGATGAAAAGTGCTTGTGAAATCACAACTGATTTGTAGTCAAGTGTCTACATGTCTAAATCATTACATTAGTCTAAACAAAAAACGTGACGATTAGTGTATGATTTGGAGCTACGATGCTCTTTAATTTAATTATCTCACACATCAAAGAATGTCTGATCTTAGATCTCAGTGTGATCAAAACACAACACTGCAAAAGCCACACAGAAACACAGCCATACAAAGGAAGGAAGCTCCAACAACTGCTCACAAAGAGAGGAAATTGCAATAAACGCTTATAAACACATAAACAAAAGCAATAAGGTGTGTACACGGTCAGAACCGATCTTCCTAACTTCCTAACTTCAGGTAGGGAACTGAATTCTGGAATTTCCCCTTGGCTTGCACCTATCTCAGTCTTATTCATGAGAGCCCTAAAGTGGACAGGATAGGGCTTTTCCCATGGGTCACCCTTGCCCTTTATCCTCTCATGCATCGCCTTTTGTGATTGAGCTACTGAAATTCTAAACCAGAGGTGAAACACAAGGCCCTTGTAAACATTTAGGCTGCCTGTCACATGACAGCATGCTATGGCAATAATACAGTGCATTTAAATCAGAACAGGTTGCCGGGGTAACACTGCAAAAGCCGTCAAAACACAAATGGTGGACTTCTCAGTGAAAGCAAACAGCAGATATCTTCAATTACTAGTACAGTACTGTCTGTGCTAAACATTTAACATACTTCTCTGTATATACATTTGCCCATAGCCCCTTTAATACAGTTTTGCCCTTGAAAATACATTCTAAGCCAATCATATTTTATTACTGGAGTTTTTAATGTAGGCCTAATTTCTGCACACATAAACACAAAAAGCGAATCAGAGCAGCAATATATCGTCTGTGGAGTATAAATCAATAAAACTAAGTCAGCCAAGGTCTCTTTGACATAATTTACAATCAGCTATATGAACTCATTTCATTACGTCATGCTGGCTATAGACTGAAGTACCTACAGTAAATTGTTAAGGTTTGTGGTTGACGTGGGAGTACAGAAAATGGGGATAGAAGATATGACCTTAAAGTGCCTTTAATCCAAGACAAAGTCACAATTTAATGGTTATTAAATATTGTAAAACTCCCCAAACCTCCTAAGGCTAATTGTAAATTGTGTTATCATTTCATATTCATGATGTATTTTATATAGAGCAGCTCAATGTTATGTGAAGGAGCCCCAACAGAATGATCACTTCCATAGCTGTGTGAATGGAATTCCTCTGGAATTGTGGGAATGTTTTATGTAAAAAAGCACAAAGAAAAATTGACCAATAGCACCTGCTGACCATCAAAAGCATTTAGCAAAAGCAAAAAGTCATTTCTATTTCAATAGTTGTTATAAATTAAGAATCTGCATGACATGTGGTCAAAATTGTTTAGCTTAATAATTTCGGCACCACTAAATGACAACAATTAAAACATACAGATGTGCAGTATATTAAAATATCAAAATATCAGTGCCAATGAGATCATCACTATGTAAGAAAATTAGAAGTGTTACAGTGGACAATGTTTCGAAGCATTAAAGACGTTTATATCTAAAACTGTCTTAAAAGACGGTTCCCAAATGTGGTCATGATGCGACCACAGCCACATACTGCTGGCAGACATGGATTCGCTAAAAAGAATCTGTTTTAATGCAAAGCTTGACCTACTCAGATCTACAAGTGGAAAAAATTACATCCAAATACTCAAATCTTCAACGCCACATTTATAAATTTAGTGAATCCTCAGGACTCTGGAAAACATTTATCTGATGCCATGCTCAAACAAGCTTCAGTTTGTCTCTTAGAAACAAAGAAGTAAAGACTAGCATAACAAAAAAAATCTTAAAACATTGAGTGTAAGCTACCATCCACCTTTGCAAACCAGTCATGCATGTGCTTGTTTGATAATCTCTGTGATATCACAAACACAGTGATGTTTAATCTGTTTCTTTCTCTTTCCTCCTCCCAGTTGATGTTCTCGCTAAC
>JAZGTK010022520.1:0-10247 GCA_036877625.1 Ambastaia sidthimunki | reverse complement strand
ATATACCAGACTCACCCTTGGTGTGATTGCTGTTGGTGTAAACGAACATAGATTCCCGCGTTGTATCTTCGTCCTTTCGCCGGGCTGCAAACATCGCCTCTCCCCACTTCTCTGCCATGGTTCGAGTGTTGCTGTATAGCTCTAACTGTTTAGATTTGGGGCCTGTGGTTCTTCTACTGTCCGCTGTCTCTTGCCAACTCACACTGACAGACTTCGAGCTCCTACCAAAGTGCTTTTATACTCCAAAAAGACGATGCCAAGGCTTAAGGTAAAGTGCTGGTAAGGTCAAAACTGGCACAAGAAACAGAGCAAAGGCTCATTTGTTAGGCTTACAGAGGTACAGTTGGTTCCTAGAATGGCTGAAGCCATGACAGGTGAAGCAAAACATTGTACCATGGGACTTGGCACAAATATTTGGCAGCAGTCCTGCAGTGATTATGTGACAGAACTCTTTCTGCAACCTTTTAACTTTAGGTCAAAACCATCTTTGTGTCGTCTTTGATTAAAGTCTCTTATCATCTCTAAATTACTCAAATTAACCATGAGAAAAATGAGAATTAAGAACGTTTTTATTTTGTTATGCTCATCTGTTTACCATGAACAGAATTACATTTTTAAAAAGGAACTAAACTTTTACAAAAGTAAAAGTAAAGTAAAATAAACTTTTACAAAGCAAAAATTTCTCTGTTGAGGTTCTCTGTCTTACAATGATGGGGAACCATTGTCAGATCCCAGAAACCCACATCAAAACACTGTAACATGTATATTGCCTACATGTATAACAATTTCCACTGGCACTAGTTTTGTTTTAAATTGAACTATTATTGCCAGCATTTAATGGAAATACATGTTTTTTGCATGCATGCTCACCTAAATTTTGAAAACACAAGTAATGACGTTTCATAATGTAATGACTTAATAACTTTAAACACTAAAGACTTTAAACATGTAGAATTATTACTTTTCCATCAAATTGTCCATGCAAACAATATGCCATGCAGTTCACACCCAACAACACTCCATCATTTACACTCAAGTCCATCTGAATCGAAGGTGCAAAGGTTTGTGATGAAGGGGTAACTGTAAGTCACACATGTAGGTTAAAGTCAGATTCCAAATCAGCTTATTAGGACAACCGGGGTACCCAGGTACCCTACACACAAGATCCTAATTAATACTGACAAGGATGCAGCCCAAACCTTCCTAATCCCTGTGGATTGATGGTTCACTTTAGGGAAAGAAGGGTTTATCTGAAAATCTCAATGAGGTCAGTTTTAATCTCACTCTGTTTCTGACGATAGACGTTTTTTTCCAATCATGAGATTTTCCGATCTTTAGTAACAAAGTGGAGCAGGAGGACGTTAACGCTGGGATATGAAGAGATGGAGTCAACAGGAAAACAAGAGCAGTTTGTAAACTTTTTTATTTATTCTTCAGTTAAAATTCAGATTCCACAGTCTTTGCACATGACAAATACGGAACACAGGTTTCAAACTAAGTATTAAAACAGGTATTTCTTACTTATGACTTTTTTAAAGCTCTATTCATTTTTAACTATGCATTTTATGCAAATGGATGCTTATTGAAAAATATACAAGCATTAGATTGATGAATATTTGTGCTTTTCTGGAACTGAGAATCAAGATCTTTTCTGTTGCTAATACAGTGTAGATTACAAACTTAGACAGACTTGTGTCTGAAAAGGGTGTTTTTCAGAAACAGGTGGATGAAATCAGCGGCGTTTAACACGTGGGAAACGTTCAGTCAGTCGTATGTCTGGAATTCCGCTAGTTCTGAACTATTCGTGATTGGCAAAAGTTCACTACTAGCAGAACTCGGATATACACCTGAATTCTCAACGAAACCTCAAGATAATAGCTCAGTTTGGTCAGTCACGACTTGTCATTGGACAACTGCTGTTTTCACGGTATTTTGTATTGAACGTTTAATTTATGATTTTTACAACATTTAAACGGAATTAATCCACAAACATGTTAATTTAACATGGGCAAAAGTTCTTTCTCTGCTCCTTGTTTTATTAACATAATTTGTGGTTTAATTTCTAGACTATCAAGATGATCTTGTTTTAGAAACTTGGAGATTAGAAAAGCTAACTGTATTTTCTTTATTCTTGCACTTTTCCTTTGGTTTGAAGTGAATTATTCCTTGGAAAATAAAGGAGGATATTAAGGTAAGTCAACACGCACATGAGATTTGAGACATTTCTTCTGTGTCAGATTTCTAAAGAGCTGTTGAAAACTGCATTAAAGCTCACTGACATTATATTATTAATCATATGTTCAGCAGTTTTGTATACTTATCATTTGTCTTTATTTTTCAGACCATTGCTGGACATGTTACAGTTCTTCATGATTCATAATTATCCTGTGAAGTTCTACAGACTTGTGCGAGATGTTTCTGGCTTGCTTGTAAAATACTCACTACATCATGTAATCTGTTTGACAGTAAAAGTGGGACTAATTATTTTTTAATGTAAATATATATAAATCATACATATATAAAAAAAAAATTTATGATACTATTTTAAATATATATTTTAAGGTAACCACTCTTCACATAGTAAAATAAACAAAACTTTTCCTTTCATTGCAATTTATTGTACATTTTTAGGGATAATTCTACTCATTCTACTTGTAAAGCAAACCAAATAAAAAGCAAAGATTTCTATAGGCTGTATGTTTGTTATTTACAGTGATTGTACAAAAGTTTTACACTGAATGGGGTTCATTTTTCTGGCCCAACCGAGGAGACCTGGGTGACCTGAGATGTAGTAGAGGTCTCATCTTCCTCAATATTCTTGCCAAAAATCATCTTCATCATACAGGCGCGGAACTGGGTTTGTAAAAAACAGCATATAATGTTATTCAAAGAAATGAGTTTGATTTCTGTTTATCAGTGTGAATACTTGTATTTCAGTCCTGTAGTGTCAGGCTTTGATTTATAACATCATACCTGTTTGTTCATTAAGACATAGATGACAGGATTGTACACTGTAGAGGCTTTAGAAAAGCATGATGGTATAGTTGCCAGTCTCAGGTCAAATGGTTCACCACGGTGGTAAACCACCCACACAGCAAAGCTTGCATACGGTCCCCAGCATACCAGAAAGCCAAACACCATCACCACCACCATCTTTGTCACCTCCCGCTCGGCCTTCTGGGTCGATGCTGAATCTGCTTGAGCTTTGGCCGCCTAGTGGACACGAGGGATTAAACAAACAGGAAGTGTGTCAGGCAAACACCATACAGCAGTTTGTCATCCCCATCTGCTGGACAGGAAGTGATATGTATTGAAATGCTTTTAAAAACAAACAAAAAAAATCACATCAATTTCGTAATGACTGGCATTTTATTGGCTGTGTTACAATTAAAATGGACTAGGGGGTTGTATCTTTATTATATTTAAAAATATGAGCGTGCTTAAAGCGATAGTTCACACAAAAATGAAAATTCTTCCATCATTACTCTTATCATCGTTTACATTTCATTACCTTTATGACGTTTTGCTTCTGAGGAACACTGAAAAAGATATTTTGAAGTATTCTGGTAACCAAACAACAGTGCCTTCCATTGTATAGATACAAAGCCACTGAGAAATCTTTCAAAATATCTTACTTTGTGTTCTGCAAATGTCAAATAGGTTTGGAATGACATGAGGGAGTAAATGATGTACGAATTTTCATTTTTGGGTGAACTTTCCCTTTAAGATTGAAATATATCACAGTTTTGTCACAGGAAATTCCTAAACTCTCACTTTCCCCATAACAATAGTTTTCAGTTGAGGATTTGTGGTCACGTTTCAATGAGCACGGTGAAGTTCTCTTACTGATTTGAGTGTGATGAGTAGCTGACCGTAACAGAACACAATGGTGCCGAAAGGAACCGCAAAGCAGAAGCAGAACAAAAATGCGACGTAGGATTCATTGTTGTATTTGTTGTCAGTTGTGTACCAATCAGGTCCACAAGAACACTGGAAGCCTTCAGGTATGTACCTGTAAAACAGTAAATCTCAGGCTGTTGAAATATACAGTACACACAAATTATTCTGGAAATGAGCAAAGCAAAATCTTTCTATCTCTGATCTTGCCTCAGGTTCACTGGAGCTATTTTAGCTTTGCATTATGGGTAAAACATTTTAGTGCCAGTTGTATATATATTTTGCTTTCTGACTTACCGACTCCAGCCAAACAGTGGAGGAAGTGAAGCTATACTTCCAAAAAGCCACGGAATTATACAGCCGATTATAGCATGAGTGGTCTTGAAGGTAAAATTCCCAATAGGTTTACAAATAACCAGCCACCTTTCAAACGCCACCACAGAAAGAGACCACAGACTCACCATTCCTGCAAAAACCAAGAACAGGGAAATAATCTATTAATGTTAATCTTTGTCTGGAAAGTCAATGCAGAACCAGACATGAGAATAGAAAAAATTACTTTTATTTGAATTATTTGCATTCAAATAATGTTCACCCATAATACCTCCAAGCGTTGAAGCAAAGCCCTCGATTTTACATCCTGTCGACCCAAAGATGAAGTACTTGTTCCAGAAGGAGTAGCATGCTAATGAGGAGCCAAAAAAGGAGACCAGCAGGTTGGCAACAGAAAGGTTCACAAGAATATAGTTGAGGTGAGATCTGAGTTTCTTGAACTGAACTGTGCAGATGATGGTGAGAAGGTTGATAGTGGTCCCTCCAACAAAGAGGAAGAAGGTAAAGGCAGCCATGATCATATACACACCATGGTGTCCCAGGTGGTCCTGAGGGACCAGGAACGGGCTTAAAGCTGTGAGGTTGCTGGTATCTAATGGAATGGGGATGAAGAAGTCTTCTTGAAACTCGTGCTGTTCTCCTGCTTTTCTCATCTTGCCTGAATATGGAAGCCACTCCAACGAGAACTTTTTAAAAGCTTAAACCAATGGTGTTTCCAACGGCAGATTACTGCATATTGGAAACAAATCATCGAAACCGTATCTAAATTTCTTCTTCGTTGATCATGAGATAAAGCCTCACTTAAAATATTGCCAAATGATTCCACTTTTATAGGGATCCAAAAGATACAACTGAACTCCTCCCTAATGGTCTTAATAAAAGGATATGAGCTTTGTTGTTATCTACCAAACACACCCACTCTTGTGCGTGAACACACATACACAATGAGCAGATCCCGTTCGTAAAACTAACTACATCTGCCCACTTCAGCTAATCTCATTTCCAACACCAAAACCCAGCCAATTCGGATCATCCCTCTCACCCTGTAGTTTGGTTCTGTGTTAGCGGTACCAGTTAATCTGCTGACCAATGCAGATAAAACAGCTTATCCCTTGTATTTAGCCCCTCAGTAATCTGCTTCTCATGGTATTATCTCCAGCTTTGTGCCTCCAGAATCGTGGCCTTTATGAAGAGCTTTAAATACGTGACAGTTGGATTGTCCTTGTTACTTGTATGTAGAGTTTCTGTGTCAGACCTGAGGATGGAACTGTAGAGAGATAAATGGTCTGAGAAGGTCCATAGAAACAACCCTCGTCATATCAACACAATAACATCATTTGGATTAGCCCATTATATTGTTTACAAACAGCTACTTGAGACAAAAAGCAGGTCACTGCTGCATGCTGGGAAAAATCATGCTGTGAGGTTCTGCTCATCAGCACGTTGATTGTCTCTGCCTTCTCTTTACACCACTGCATGTGAGATTCATGAATTCATGTTCTTAAACATCAGCTTTTGCTTTGGCTATATTTTCATTTGCTTCAAGTAAATACATTTCCAACTTTTATTTTTTATTCACTGGCAGAAATCTTTTTATCATGTACACACATTGTAAAACACTGTGCAAATGATACATGGTACTATGGAAAAATACATAATACAACGTAAAATATAATAATTATCCAACTTTGAGCACAATGTTCTGACTGTTCAATGTGTGTTATTTTACCTCAATTCTTAAACCATATTTTGTTTGCACAAACCTGTATAATAGCTAGATACTAGACAACAATTACAATTGTTTAATTATACAATTACTCTTTCTGATGTATTTTCTATATATTGTTTGCTTGTTCCCAATGCAGAGGCCCAGTCTCAGTCCTATAAGAGAAAACAACAGGTTTACTGTGCAGTCATGCAGTTAAACGGGGCAGGCCCAAAAAAAGTTTAACACCAGTATGAAATACAATATAGTCGCACACTCTCATCAAGGTCTGAAAACAACAATCAAAAAAGGGATTTTTTTTCTGACAGGAACTCTGACAATACAAATTAAGAAGTTTTGGGGTAGATATGGTATTTGCATTAAAAATAATAATTGTCATAAAGTCCCTCTTATCAGTCATTAAAATGGCTACAGTACCTGATGACCCCACCAATCTACCCATTACCTCAAAGGTCACTCACTTCCTCTTTGTTTAATCTCTAGTCTTCCTCACTCACAATGATCTGTTTAATGGCTCAGGGCTAATTATTGGACTTGTGCTAAGACTCTTAACTACCACAGTCAGTGTAGGAGAGTTTAAGAGGGGTGCCTGGGGTAAAGACGCACATCCGAGTGCGTCACATAAGTATCTTCAACCTATTAACCTGCTTCAGATCAGACCGGGTGTGTGTCAGTATGTCCACTGCTAGTATCGTTTTTGAAATTAAAAAGTTTTAATTGATTATTAAAGTCAAAAGTAAACAGCACAGAATTGAGGACTAAAACTTTCAGAGCATTTCTTGTAATACCGATGTGTTAAGTATTATATGATGTCATAATGCTGGTAATGTTTACTAAGGACAGTATTACTAACAAGTGAAAGTCAAACAACTAGTGCAGAAACCAATAAATACAACACTGGGGATGAAGTTAAATACCAATATTTGTTGTTGCAATACAGCGTAATAATAATCATCTTGTTTAATCAACTTTATTTAGAGTATATAATGAAATGAGGCTCTGTTAAGCATTATGTAATGCAATAATGTTAGACAGATTACAGCTGACTAACATGCTTACAATAATGAGTAAATGGTTAGCTTTGAAAATTTTCACCTCTCTGAGGTCTGGATAGTCATGTTGTTTATCTTAAACATAAGTTACTTTGGGTGAAAGGAAATGTTTACAGGGGATTAGTGGTTTTCATCTTGTTTTTTACTACTGCCCCCACCTGACCGCATGCTAAAGCAACTGAAATGGGACCTCAGTTGATCTAATCAATGCTAGTCCTTGCAAACTAAGTTAATTCATACAAAAACAAATCTTTAAATCACAGGAAAAACATCTTGATCCACTTGCCAGAATAAAGACAACTGTGAGTTCAGCTGTGATGTTTCTCTTATTTTGTATTGACACATTATGCAAATCAATGCAAAACTGTAACTATAAAACACTCTAAAAAACGTATTATTTTCATGATGCTAGATGAACGCCTGTATGTTTATGCTCAACATGAGTAACTGAACAGTCTGTTTCATGCAGTCTTTTGTAGTTGATATTTCGAGGCAGAATGTTTCATCGCGTGTAATGGATTTGAGTGAAAGGTCAGAGAATGAAGGGTCACAGTGATGAACAGCTGACCACACAACACTTCCGGAGGAAGATCTTACACAAGTTTAATCATCACAAGCTCTTTAAAAGACGTCTGAAACACAAGCTGTAGTTCCAGCACAACCTCACGAAATGTTTCCAAAGATCAACAGACAACTTTCTCATCAAACTCTACCAGAACCA
This sequence comes from Ambastaia sidthimunki, assembly GCA_036877625.1. NCBI lineage: Eukaryota > Metazoa > Chordata > Actinopteri > Cypriniformes > Botiidae > Ambastaia > Ambastaia sidthimunki. The sequence continues at coordinate 2,518 of JAZGTK010022520.1, read as the reverse complement.
GATTAACTGAGCCATGCTGTCCACTTTCATTTTTACATCACTGTACTTTTGAAAGGTTAAAAACCAGTAACTAGAAAAAACTGTCCTGATGTTCTCAGATTATTGCTTAATTGTGTGTTATTGGGAATGAATGATCATTATTTTAAGGCATTCCCCTTAAAAGGAAAAAGACAGAAACTTTAATAATAAGTATCAACAGCACCAGTAAACAAATGACTGAAATCACAATCATTATAAGAACAGAAACAAAAACTTACACAACATAAACAAAAAATCTCTATGCAAATAACAAACAGACAAAATAGGCAGCTCCATTTTTCTTACAGGATGAATAAATTGTCTTATTTATAATATACATAAAAATATTACAATATTCACTGTCACAATACACTATTGTGTCCTTATATAAGTTTTTGCATTCTTGTAGAGAGATATATAAATATTTATCAGTATCTTTAACTGACCCATTTATTATTTTAGGTAAAGAATTTCAATATTATTTTATGTGGGTCTGCTAGCTACAGTACTGAGCTCAGTTATCAGAAGTTAAATTGCAGCTTTTCCATCACTGGTAGAATTCCACTAAGGGGGCGTAACTTCAGACAAAAGCCCCGTCTGTTTACTCAAACTACTTTAACTTACCATTTTATTTAGTATAAAAGTGAACAGTTTATTCAACTTTAAATGCGTATATGCATTTATGGCACAAAATGTTGCAGAAAAACAAAAAAATCTAACGATAAACTACTAACAACAAAACATTCGCCATCTTTATTGTGGGACAATACCCCACACAAATATAAATCATACAAACCACTTTATATTCTCTGCACAGTGTTAACGCACGCCATTATTTTTCACAATATGATAAGTATTAATCTCACAAGCATTGAGTCAGAATAGAGCTGAATTTGGCTGTGGATGTGTATTTTGTGAGGAGAGAGGGACGTGGAAATGCAGCCATATTTGTTACGGGTGGTTGCAGCGGCTCTACATTGTGAAGAACATGGCGGCTTCCAGGCAGGCATGAGAGCGGATACTTCTTCACTAATTTGGATGAACCCGGGCAATCGTCTCCAAACCAGACCGTAAAACCTCTCCCTGGATATCGCAACACATAATCTCGTACGTACGACCTGGTGCGATGCGAAACATTGGGCTTAAATTTGTATTTTGCGTAGTGAACGTAAAGTTAGCCGCCATTTTTCTTGTGGGAGCTGATATGGACTGTTTTGACGACAAGATGGCCGCTTACACCGGGGCGGCATAAATAAAATTAAACTCACGGATAGTGTTTCTCTGAAGTAAGACGAGTGAACAGAGACGAATCTGTGTATATGTGTGTATGTGGATGCATCTACGGTCACACAGTTATCTGTGAATCGTTTGGTGAAGCGGGGCTAGTTAGCTTTAGTTGCGCTGTTGGTATCTGCCTTTCACGATATGAAAGCAATGCATGCATAATAATGTCGCTCAGATGTGCGGTTCGCTTGTAAACTGCAGATAACAAGAGACTGGTTTAATTTGCATTGCACTAGAGCGAAATTGCACGATTAAAATTGAGTATTTGTGCTAGTTTGAGTGGCTGACAAGATGGCGACTTCCAGAGAGGCATGAAAATAGCCCTCTGCAGTAAATGGGAACTAGGTTTCGAAAGTTAACCTGCGACATTTCTGCGTTTGTTTACCTTTCCAGCAACTCAGTGAGGTTATTTAAGTAAATATTGAAAGAGTAAGAGTTTCGTAATTTACTCGTGTTGTGCGGTTAGGTGTCATTGATGTTTTTATTTGCAGTTCCGCCATATTTTTTGCACTGGCGGAGGCTTGTTTCAAGATGGCGACTTCCATGTCTTTGATACTTTATCTGCATTAGAGACATTTTAACAGAATAAATTAACTTTAAATTATTTGACTGAGATCTTGGTGCAACAGGTTTTCTGAAAACTACGGATCTATAATTTGATGCATGTTACTGTACACGTTATTTAGGTCAGCTAACCGGCTTAGCTAAAGCTAAAATGGCGGTAATCGTGAACGATGCTTTCGGTTTATGAATTTTAAACTTTTTGTAAAGCAAGATTTATTACTGTAAATGTTTGCAGCCAATGGTTTTTGACGCCCATTTTCCTTTTTTAGTAAAGGGACATGACATCCCCAGGTTCCGCAGTGCCTGGAAGCACCGGGGCTCCGCTGCAGCCGCGATGGAAGCGGGTTCTGGGGTGGTCCGGCCCGGTACCCCGGCCAAGACACGGACACCGAGCCGTGGCCATCAAAGAGCTGATGGTTGTTTTTGGCGGAGGAAACGAAGGGATAGTGGACGAGTTGCACGTTTATAACACTGGTGAGTGAAATAGTGGAATATACATAAGTTCACATGTGCTTAAAACGGTGTTATTTTAAATGTCGCGTTTTGATGTGTTGCGTTACCTTGTCGCGTTTCACTGTCGTCATTGTGTTTGTCGTTAAGATGCAATATGACAAACTTGTCGCAGTAGTAACACTTTCTGCTTTAAATACAC
>JAZGTK010022519.1:0-10248 GCA_036877625.1 Ambastaia sidthimunki | reverse complement strand
CATCGTATTATATTGTCAATGATTCAGTAGCGCACAATAAATAAAATGGGTCTTCATAATATTTTACCAAAAGAAGATAAATTTCCACTGACATCAAATGGCCAATCAGCTGTTTATGTGTCATTCCATCTGTGACTAAAGTGATCTTGACAATGACTTTAAAGAAACGGTTTCTCTGCTGATAATTATGACACATTATCACATTCATTTGCTCAGATCCTAAATACTATTTTCTAACATGACACGCTGGCAGAGACAGACAGACAGCAGCAAGAATCTGTAGCCTGGAACAATGCTCCATTATACAGCCCCAGAAAATGATCACCTCTGTGGGCAGGCGAGCAAGCACCTGTCACGCCAGCAGCTGACAGCTCCATCAGAGCCACTGGGACCGGCCGGGCCTTCATCTGTGTGTTTGTGTGTGTGTGTGTGACAGCCCCACTGCTGGGCCAGCCTCCCTGCTTATTATCTGAAGAAGAGAGCTCCACCCACTCTCATTCTCCACAAACCTTTATTTCAAAACTCACATGCTTTCATCTCATTTCATACTGACATTATTATAGCGTTATGCTGTGCTGTGGCATTACTGAAATGCTGTTGTGTTTTTAAGGGCACTTATAAGTGCACTCCCCACACATATCTGGTCAGAGGTGCTGGGAACAACAAAAAACCTTCTCAGAGGAACAAGATGAAAACTGATGATAGACACTGGAAACGCAGAGCTATGACAACATGTGGAGTTTGGCCACATAACACAATAAAACTGACAGCTGACAGAGGAGTGTGTGTCTGGATTTACTTAATCATATACTGGGGACAAATTTGTACATACAAATGGGCAAAACCTGACAAATCTGAGCAAAACCTTTCTTGGGGATGTCTCAATATGTAAAAACACTACAAAAATATAATAAAGTTTTTTTTTTAATTTAAAAAATACTGAAAGCTTTCTGTTAGGTAAAGGGTTAGGGTGGGTTAGGTTTAGGTTATATTTTTTATAACTAGCTGTTTATAAAAACAATAGAAGTCTATGGAATGTCCCTATTTAGACAGATAAGTAAGCGTGTGTGTGGGGGTTTGAAATTTCATTGGTTAACGCTGTAGAAGAGATGAAGACTTTAATGATAACAAATGCAGATTACACCTGCAGATGTGTGTTATGTTAAGAAAATTGAACTCAAACACTTCAAACATTTACATTTCTGGATGTTTAAAACTCAATATCATCTTAGGTTCAGTTAGGGTCTCATATCTGCAGAGATCTACTGTACGTTAGGTCATCACACTTGTGAAAATCATCACGGTTTCTCAAAACAGCAAGAACTTCAAAATCTCATTGTACTTCAGCGTTTCAGTGTGGCCACACAGAGGAGTCTCTGTCTGATGAGTTTAAAAAAACCCTCCATATTTCATTTAATTAATCTCAGGGTAACCCAAACCCACAAGCAGATGTTCAGCTCATTTCCAGTAATTACTTCTTTATATCTGCGCAGTGTTTTTGTTAACCCAAACATGGGTTGTTAATGAAGCTTTCTGCTGTGCTGGTTATGTGTATTAAATGGACAGTTAGGTCCTAATAGTCTGCTTAACAGGGGGGGTCACGTCCTAAAATTACAGTGAAAAGCCGTCAAACAACACACTGACTGCGAATTTAATCAGGAAGTTTTAGCTCCTGCGGTGTGATAGATTGAAACCATTCAAAGTTAAAATCCACGGAATCTGTTGCACTTCCAATAATATGAAAATATTAGTTCGGGCACCATCTGTGATCTGGAAAACTCTTATTTCCATTTACACCTGTGGTTTTATTATATGTGGTGCATGAATCTGTACTGTGTGAGAATATGAGTCACAAACTACACACGCTTGATTTCAAGGAACAAAGTTCCTGACACAATATAGTTTAAGTTACATTTTCAGCACTGCCACTGGGGGCGCTGTAGTGAGCGTTAGTGTTAATGGTCCTCCTCAACACACCCCAACACAGATTATTGTCACAGCAGAGCAAGTTAACGTTTACAGTTAAAATGTTGACAGTATAGCTACCAGAATATTAGCACGTTTTAATGCAGCAGACATTTAAAAACACGTACAGCACAAAAGTGTTACAATGCAACAGAATCCAAAAAACACGCCATTTTTGTTCAAATTCACACAAAAAGACGGTTCGATTGAGATGTTACAAGTGTTGCTGTGTGTTTATATGTTTGTGTATGTCTTTGCCTTGTGTTTGTGCGGTGATGTCAGTCGACTGGGGGCCCTCGCTGCAGGTTTGCTGCAACACGCGCACACGCGCATGCATGCGCACCTGCTCGGCTGCCTGTCACGGAACAGGTGGAGCAGAACAGAAGGTGTTCATTGTCTCAGTAGTGCACACTTCCCTTCAGACACCAAAGAAAAAACAAACTGCAAATTAATCAGCACAGACGAAACACTTCAGTTTAGAACGGATAGACGAGCGACAGCTTTTTAGTCTTTAGCGCTAACGCTCGGCTAATGGTGTCGTTACACAGCAGTGCTTGTGTTAGACCATTTTATGAAGGTTTGAGAACAAATAAATCAAAAAGGCCTCCTGCCAATGAGACACAGTGTTTGATGTGCATCGTGGTCACAGAAAGTGCTGGTCTGACGGTACTGACTTGTGTAACAAAGACACGCTTGAGTCTGTTTTGTTTATCAGTGGAGTGGAAGAAGAATTCTGATTGGCTGAAAGGATCCATCTGGTATCTGACATCATTAATTGAATCTGTAAAAACAAACAAACAAACACCATTAACTGAGCATGTGTGGATTGTACGATAACTTACAACAGGTTCAGATTTATTAAGGAACATGTTACGGTCATTTTCACAGCAGCTATAAGTGATTAAATCTTGATGTTGATGTTTTAACACACACATTTTGCATGTTAACTTAATTTGGCACCAAATGAGGAGGAATGTTGCACAAGTGTGATATCAGTGAGCTAATAGTGTTTGTTTCCACGAATATATCAGCCAATATTTCCTGTGATGTCGTTGTAAGAAGCAATTAATAGGAAACGTTACGGAACAGAATATTAGAATATCGGTCATGCACATTATCTGCTCTGTCAAGATATTTCAGAATTTCACTGATGAAGGACATTAATTATATCTCCTTTAAATGCAATAAAAAGTAACGGAGGCCCTCTGGTAAAATCCTTCTGAATTCACGACACCTAAATGAAGTTATCACTTTTATTAATGGACTCGATTCTTCTTCATCTATTATGAATCTTACAGGAGATCTGTTTTACTGAGTGGTCAGGTTGCCGCAGAACCGTCCGACGTTATCGAGGGCAATTTCAAGATTAAATTGAGAGCCTTTCTCTTTTCTCGAGCGCTTGTTAGGTAGCTTAATAGATGGGCCTCATTTATCACCTGAAAACGTCCATGTAAAGAACAGTGCCGGGCCCCCGGACTGACGGTATTAATTACTATTCAATTATAAAACCCTGGCCCATAAATAAAAATAAAAGAGGGTATTCATGAGGCATTTATAGAAATCCACCAGGGATGGGAGGGAAGGGCACTTTTCTGAGACAAATAAATCAGACAGAGTCTCTGTGGAGTTACAGAGAGCAGGTTTTCAGAGGATAAACTGGAGGTAGAATATGTGGAGAAGTTTGGACTCCATTTTTATACAAACTTTAGTAGCTTCTGTGGCCCTACAGAGCATCAAATTATGAAACACAAGACTCATATGACCCTGATTATCTGTGTCTGTCATTTAAAAGGTGGCGCTTAATAACAGGAGCAAATATTAGCTCTGTTTTAAAATCTACAAAGCATTTAAAGGTGTGAAGATTGCTTGTACCTCCAGATGGCAAAACTAGATTTACGTCTGACATTTTGTAAAGAAAAAGTGACAGATACTTACCTGGGCAAAAGCTGTTGAAGTTGCTAGTGTGATAGAGGTGGTTGCCAGTGTGTTTTGGTTGCTATGGTGCCCTGAGTGGAGAAGTCAATCCCAGGATGCACTGCAATGAGCAATGAAAATGTATGAGGTTCCTTTTTGGTTTGTATTTAAAATACAGCAGGTTTAGTCAGAGAACAATATCTGATATTTGCATCCAATGATTCCAAATGTTATAAAAGTGTGAACTTTCATTCATATATTTTCATAAATTTGCATGTGTATCAGCTACAGATCTGTTAAAAGATAACAAAGTTTTTACATAACTGAAATGTCTATAAATAAAAGTAATAAAGTGTTTATGTGGCATTACCGCAGGGCCCTAATAACTTCAAAAACAAAACATGAACTTTCCTTTTCATTTCTGAACCAATGCTTTCATTAAAAAAAATACAAAATTCCAGTATGGAAATCCTTGCACCTTTACCAAAAAACATCAAAATAGTCAACGCTAATGTCAAACATCTGACAGCATAAAACTGCAAAAAACACAATAATGTTCTTATAACTAAACAGTGATATTAAAACGTCTACAAACAGACATTTTAAAGGTTTGGAATGACATTTAGAACTTTCAAAACAACATTTGTAACATTCTTGCAACCTAAAATTGTTAGCTAAACATATTCTATAAACTATCCACAATCCTATTAAACATTGTCAGTTTTTTCCATTAGCAATGACCGTTGAATAAAACGCACATTAGCAAAAATGTATAGAAGACATCAATCCAGGTCAGTTAATTGTCCAGCGTTATTTCTCAGCAGCGACATTTATGAAAACTTTATGGACAGCAGAAACTCTTATGTGACATTTTCATTTGTCTTTATAGGTGAGACGTGGACGTCACAGTCGAAAGGACTCCAGAAAAACAAGGCCGCAGTGGTTTTAAATCTCGGTAGCTGTACGTAGATGAAAGTCTGGGCTGGACTTTCATCTCCAGAGAAAAGGTCACAAACACCCTGGTGCAATGTATCACATGCTGATAGATGTTTTAGATATAATAAGAACTTGCAAAGACCTTGTTTAAATCTCCAGGTTAACGCTCCTGCTGTGGTGGGATCATCTTTGAAGCTCAGCGAAGGGGATAAGGGCCCACTGGCTTTAGAAACCAGCAGGCCTATTGGTCCTAAAGTTCCTTCATTGCCCAGGGGAGAACCAGGGCCCTGGTGCTTTACTGCAGGAACAAAAACAGTCAAATTTGCCAAGCACAGACGAATCCCTCTCCTGAGGAGCTCAAGCAGACTGACATTTTTAGATAACGGGGGCGACGGTTAAGTTAATGAACTTAAAGGGCACCGTAGATTTTTTTTTGTCATAGCTATGACCCTTCACGTACCACAAACCACCCATTTTTAAATCAACTTGATTTGGTCACAACGTGTCACCCATAACCACCCCCGATGAAATCTGCATTTGTGTTCATTTTCTGCACTGATTTAAAGAGACCAGTGAAATTCTGTAGAATATCTATAAATAACAACTTCATTTAAACAAGAAATCAATATTAATGCTGTCAGAATACATGCACTAGTCAAATGCAGGTATTTTATGAAGCCTCTGTGTTTTGATGAAACCAGGAAAGACCTTCTAATAAAGGTTTGAACAACACAAGGGTGAATAAATAATGACTATTTCTTTTATTTATTGGTGAATTATCACTTTAACAGTGAACAAATACTTAAAGGAAAAATCTTTAAGTAAAAATCGAAAATCGTAAAAAACGATCATAATAGTTGAAGATCAAGTGACTGACCTTGAAACTACAAACCTCTGAAGAGACATAACAATGAGTAGCTGTGATTTCTATTAGAAACAGAAATGATATGACTGGTTTAGCGATTCATTGAAATGACTTATACTAGGTTACGTCATTACACCAATAGGTGGCGACCAGTTAGTGTCTTTACTAGTGAGTCTTTAAACCACTAGTAACCACTTTACTAGAGTCTTTAAACCATTAATTTAACGTGTTCATTTAAAACGCCTCACATTGAAATACAAACCTGACAGTGTGCTGGCAACAAATAAACACATTTATTTTTAATAATTTGAATATTGAATGATTAATAATTAATTCTCTTAAGATTCAACAAAATGATTCTGGAGTCATTTCAAAATGTTACAGACAAAGTTTGAAACTGCAATGGCCCTGATAGAACAATTTACAAACGCTGAGTGCAGTTTTTAACTGGTTAAATTAATTAAGTAAAGCTGCCAGTCAGATCAGAACTAGTGATTTCAGTCAGTGAATATCAGTTATCAGTGCAACACGCATTAGAGGGTCAGTAAATACACCCAGTGGGCGGTTTGCGGGCGTGCCGTCTGATAGTAAAACTAAATCTATTTATTAACCTGTCAGACAGCAGTTCTGTGTGCGTGTCAATCACAGTTTGTCTCTGAGCGAGTGTGACTGTAAGCTTGATGCATGAATTTGGGCGTATTTCTGATGTTCTCAGGGGAAGCACAAGGATTACAGAGTCCTATCTCTCACGGACACCCTCGCTCAGGTGAGCTGTGTGCTGTCAGTCTGTGCTGTCCTATGATTTCTTAAGCCCCTGTGTGGCTAATTTAATCTCCCGCGGCCCCCACACCTCCTGCGGCCCTCTGAAATCCAGGGGTTTATTTTAGTGTGCCGTGACGAGGCATTAGAAACAGCACCCCACAAAATCCTTCTGTCTGACACACACACACACACACACACACACACACACACACACAAAGAGGAACTTATTAATATGTAAAATGTGTTAATATGATTTACGTCAAACCCTGGGGGTTTTAATGAAATAATGTCATATAATATCATCGGTTTCTGAAAAGCACTATTAAAAAGACAAATCCATACAATATCGGTAGGATATTAAAATAGTCAGTATGAGTGAGTGAATTTTTATTTAAGCTGTACAGCAAAATGAACCTCACAACCCAATAGGTTTTAACTCGTCTCCTTGAATTTATAACCATGCACGATTGGGCCAGTAAGCAACCACACAGGTTACCACAGCAACCACATAGCAACGCCAACATCAGCCTATAGCATTGAGTTTTGCATGGCCAAGCAATACTGACATTTTCTTTTAAATTTTTTTTGTCCTGTGGTTTTGTTTATTTGTGCATATGGAGGTGTTTTACTGAGGCAGCGAATCGAATTGGTAAAGAGGTGTGACATGCCTGGTGTGCTAAGCCAATAGGATTTCTGCGTATGACTGCATTGCTCTTAGCACCGACATCCTTTTATTCCGTCAGCGTGTTAAAACAACATTATCCTCTTCAATAGATTATGTACAAATTCCAGCAGAGAGTAAGAGAGGCTTGTTTTCTTTATCTGAGAGAATTGAGGTTTCAAGGTCTGTTCTCTTTTTCTGTGTGTTCTGCAGGTATGGCCCCAGCTAACAGGGAACGTTCTCAGAACGTTGGCTAATGTTCTCTTAAACTTCTCTCAAAGTTATCCAAAGCCATTCAAATAACATTTTTTGAATAGCTTCTTATAACCAACGCAATAACCAAAGCAATAATTCATAGAACATTCGAAACATTTTTGTTACTTTAGGGAAACATTCTTACAACCTAAAATTGTTAGCTGGGTCCACACCCTGCTGACGACTGATAATTGAGGCCAGACGTGGTTGAGTCCATGTTCTCAAGACAACGCTTTAGTTAATGGAACGATTAGTTTAAAAGCTGTCGGACTGAGCGAGAAACAGATTACAGAGAACTGACACAGGTTAGCACAGGACAGCGTGAAAGGTTAACTCATGCATAATTGAAAAGTAAGATATCCAATCTTGAGAATGTGAAAGTTCAAAAAGTCGCCTTCAAAGCCCTCATATGGAAATACTTTTTCCAAAAGAGTGGCTGTGGTAAATTTGAAGCTTATCAATTGGACAGTGGATTCTGTTGGTGTCCCGTTATGGCCACTGGCATTGAAATCAAATTTATAATGCTATAGTTTCAAACAATCACCGTTAAAACAAGTATTTAATTTTTTTTTAATTACAACACCTCAAAATGAACAAAACAAACACGGACCAAAAACATTCTGCGGTTGGAAAATGGATCATTATGATACAGTGTGATGATCAAACACGGTTTTAATTCTTTTCTGTGCCGAATGGCAGGTTTCAAATATGGACATTGGGGGTGGCAATTACAAAGTGAATAATAGGGTTAGATAACGTTGCTATTCTAACATTTAAATTTATTCATAAAGTAGTCTATACATGTAATGTATATTAATGATGTCATTATGAGCCTGGGTTTGGAAGTTAAAGGGATAATACATAATACAAAGGAAAATACAAAACTTAATAGAAAAACTAATTAAACAGTATTCCCAAGAAAACATGTTCCGCTTGAAATGCTGGAATTAGACGAAGCAAAAATGAATAAACACCTGGAATGTTTTATATTTGGAAGTACTGGAACACCAAGAGACCCAAAAACACTGCAACATCCATATAAAGACTAATATGATTTCTAATATACTATATAGATCTATCCAATGTGATTCCTAGAAATTGTGAATTTTGTCCAATACATTAAGACATACACAACACATTTTTGGAATATTTTTGAAAGGTTTTGGGAATTGTGACCAGGAGTAGCAACACAGGAGGTTGTGGTGTTCCTGACTGCAGCCGTTCATTGTTTGAGCGATTCTACTTCCTGTTTTACGGCTGAGAAAGGTCCCGTCCGGACAGCTGTCTGCAGTAATTGTCGGGTGTTTGGGATCTGGCTGTCGTGTGATAAAGGATCAAAGTTGACCGCTGACCAGAACTAAACATCTGCGTTAGCAACAACTCAACAGAGCACATTTACAACCAGCACTTCCTGCTGTGAAGGAAGTGAACAGGCCGCCGTTACGTCACGTCAGACCACCCAGCTAACAATTTCAGATCGTAAGAGCGTTTCCCTAACGTTTCCATTAAGTAACAGGAACGTTAAAAATGTAATTTAGAAGGTTCTAGAAATGTTCAAAACATCAAGGATTTTAGACGTTGTGTTAGCGTTATTCATATGAAAACAACACTGCTTGTATTTCTTTAACCACTATTCAAATAATATATAATATTTACTATACAGCATTTTGCACTAAATACTGCACATAACCAGTTAAACACAACATAGTGAAGTGGTGACAGCACCATACTAGTTTAAAATGTTACCATGCTTCCGTTTTATAACCTAATTAAAAATGTATTAGTCGTATTAGCATATAGATATATACACTGCAAAGTATGCAGTAAGCACAACACAAGAGTCTTGCAAACATAGCTAAACATTACAGTCTGTGACACATTCTGTGTCTTTGGTCAATTCAGTGTTGTGCCAGACCCTGACAAAGTCACAAAGCTTGAATCTGTCAATGTCTTCTCTCAAGAACTTGGAAACCTTCTCGAAACCTCCAGCCTCCTGTTTAGCTCAGCTTTGGCAGGAACACTCACAGGCCTGAAAATGTTCATGGGAATTATGGCCGAGGCTCTTACAGTTTGTTCTTCCAAATGTACTGAAGATCTGACGGTCTGGGCAAAGCGCTCCATCTTGGGCTGACTGTGCATCTGTGCTCTCAGAAACAGTGAGAGAGAAAAGTGTTGGTCAGCTCAGGTCTTCATCCCATCTGTCCATTATGCTGATAGAGACCAGAAACAGTAAAACCGCCGTTTCTGAAACACAAAGCAAACACACATAAGAATCTCTGTGCGTTCCTCTCAAAACGTTCATTTTTCAGTTATCTGATCAATTCATTCACAAAACAATTTGATGGTTCTACATAATAAATCACATTTTTAGGGTGTGAAGCAGCTTATCGGTGCAAGAAGGTGTTTTAACGTCAGTATTTCATGTAAACCAAACCTCTCTTGATGGACATCTCAATGGTTCAAACCTTCAGCCACGCCTGGAAGTTCTCCATCAAAAGAAACAGAGTGTGAGAAGATCTGGTGTTGTTTTATAGCCGTGGTCAGTCTTATCTTTTCACTCCAAGTGTGAAGTTCCTGTTTAGAGAAGGTGGGTAAAGTCTTTGTGGAACTGCCATCTGGAATCACCAAACTGTAAATCCTGAAGCTAATCTAACTCTGCAGAACAGAAGTTAAAGTGTTGCTAGTTAAACAACAACAGTTAAAGACTTCAAAACAGTTTCTCATAATTCAAATTCACAATAGCTCTTTTCAAAATATGACTCTGCTGCAGGAACCAACATGTTTCCAAAATGCACCTAAAATATCTTCTATTAACCAAATGTTCTAAACAAGGGTCACAATAGTCTGTGAGAAATATGGACTAGATCATAATTCATAATATGGGCAGGCT
>JAZGTK010022518.1:0-10248 GCA_036877625.1 Ambastaia sidthimunki | reverse complement strand
ATGGAGAAACCGCACTTTCTCATGTTTAATGTGAAGCAGCTGTTTTTATGTTTGCAAATTCGTTCATTATCATTTTTGTCGCGAGCAACCGAGACAAAGCCCTAGAGATGCAGTTGTGAAGAATTTGTTACCACTTTGTTGCCCTCTTGTTGTTTGTCGAACACTCTGCCTGTGTTTTTTTTCTGATGCTCTCTCTCTCTCTCTCTCTCTCTCTCTCTCTCTCTCTTTCTCTCTCTCTCTCTCTCTCTGCCTGTCTTTATGTAGCAAAATCTCCTAGTCCAAGTGTTGGAACACACATTTATCTGTGATTTATCTGTGAAGTTTGTCTTAAAAAATGTGTTAATCAGAATTTGACTAGAATGCTGGTAAAAGTATATTAAAATATTAATATATTAATATAAGTGTTGGTGATTAGTTTGGAATTTGGGATCACATATTAGTTGAGTGTTAACATACTGGTAATAAGTTTGAGTCTAAAATTGATATTTGTAATCCATTATTATTCCAAAACCAGAACTTTGCACCAATCTGGGGTTACCAAGATAATGTGCTCCACATCTCTTTTCATCTTGTTTCCCCGCGACTCTCATTTTTGACAGCAAACAGAGCTTGACTGGGGTACTTGTCACTTATTATTTTGTGGCTCTTTTTAAACTGTTTATTTGTCTTTACTTGGGTTGTGGGAGTCATTTGGAGGGAGGAGCTTAGAGCTTAGAGAAAGAAAAACTCTTATTGATGCTTTAGTGTGGAAGGCTCAGACACGGAAGTGTTGGGTAAATTGTGCTCCTGGGAACAAAAGCCAGCAGCCAAGAATCTCTTAAAAAGCCAGAAATAGTGCCCTGGTTTTCCAGTGACTTACTTGCGATGTTGAGAGGTCTGTAAAATGACAAGCTGAGTCTGGCTATATAGATCCTGTTATATAACTGAATACAAAATTTGACACATTTTGTAATTATAAGTGGTGCTTGCTAAAGCAACCGTCACTATCTCTGGTGCTCATACCTATAAGATTTATTTAAACTATGAGGCTGTTTGTAACCATTTGTGCTACAGAAGTAAATGAAACTTTAAATCATGTGGCTTGTTGAGATGAAGTTGGCTATTGCTTTTCCAAGCAATCAGACTTAAAGTTTTTTAAGTCTGGATAAACCCAAGATAAACTGCCAAAGAAATCCAATAGACTTGGATCTGAGCCATATCGGGGGCCAGAATATCACAGAGAGTTGAGGCTGTTCAGACTTAAGTCAGTAAACAAGCCCTTAGTCACCGTAAAAGCATAATTATCTTCCAAAAACGTAAACAAACTAGATTACGATGCTCCAGAGTTCTGTGTTGAAGATAACAGATTCATTCTGTAAAGTTAAATGAACAACAACAATTTGTTCAAGCTAAAAGCAAAGGAAAATAAACATGTTTTTTTGCACCGCTAACACAGCATTATTTTGACAGCGTTTGCTCCTGGAAGCTTGTCCCAATTTCTTTGAAAATGAGAATTATTAGGTTTTACATCAAACCGCTGGAGACGGGTAAATAAAAAGCTGTAAACGGAGCCGGCGTCCGTCGCTTAGCTTCCGATGCTTCTGAATCAATATGGCACCACGGGTCCATTACGTCTGACTCGGACAAAAAAAATCAGTGCGACCCTTAGACTTCCGAATGATTTCTTACTCTCTTACTGTTTCTCATACTGCTTTGTCTGTCTGTGTATATCTTTACTGATCTCCTGATATTCTTTATTCTCGTCTTCCGTTCACCCACACGCCCTCTTTTTCTTCCACGAACACCCTCTCACGCATCTGCCTTTAGCTTCTGCAGAATCAAGACTCATTAAGACTTAAGTGTGAATTCATTTTAATGAGCTTGCCCGCAAACAGACCTGATGTGATTATAATAGATTTCTTTACGTGCCATTTTATGTCTGTTATTTTTATCTTTCACGCTATGAATGTTAATTTAGACCAAAGTCAATGTGAGGTGAAAACTAGCAAGAAATACAGAACAAATAAAAACTGAACAATTTGTATGTACTGCAACACAATCGAAAGCTAAATAAAAAAATAGAAGAAAATTAAGTAAAATGCCAGTAAACACACACCTGTGACCTGCGTCTATATTAATGCGACATATTGTTGCTACATGTCGCTTAGCAACCACAAATATCCTACATTTAGAATAATGACAACTTAAACCCTTATTACTCATAGTAAAATCACAGTAACCCATAGACTAGACTCTAGTCTTTATTGTTTGAGTTTTTGGAAATCCTCTCTCTTTCTCTGCCTCGATCCCTCTCTCTCTTTTTGTCGATTTCTTGTGACATTCTCTGTGTTCGATCATGTGCGACTGACTACTTTTTTTCCCGCCTAAATCCATCACTTTATTTTTTGTTGGTTTGTTTGTCTTTTCCCTGCCAGCCGTTCTCTCCCCAGTGCATGCTCTGAGAAAATTGAATCCAGGCTATACAAGCTCTTGTCACAGTATTGGAGGATAAGTATATATAATGCGGCGTTTTGTATTTTATCATGTCAGCATAACGTCAAAATAAGATCCAGTTACACTTTTTTTTTTAAGCCCAAATATTCCCTGCATATGATCAAAGTTGTGATTTAATTCCCGGTCCAGTTTTTTGGATGTCAAATCTGTGTTTTTACTGCCTTTGCAGGATGTGTCTGAAATTCCATCTGTGGCACGAAAATATTTGAAATCTGCTTTGCACTGCAGATGTTCAGCAGGAAAAGTCACGTGCAGCTTATTGTGGCGGATCAACGCTACCTTGTGCGCGTTTGTGTTGTACTAAAGTTCCTGCAGTAATGTTAGTACAACATTTTTCTAACGTTATATATCATACAAACATTATTCTTAAGTCTTTCTTCTTATTCTTGATGGTAATGTTGGGAAAACGTTCTTACAACATTGTTAGATGGGGAATCCCTTTCTGTTTGTGACAGTTGATGTTTCCAGCACAGGCAAGACTTGCGTTTATAAATGCGTGTTTGCATGCGTGTACCGCAGCAGTTGCGTCCTGACTGTATGCTTCATAGTTAATCGCTGAGGTTTGACTGGCCGAGTCGTGTTTTCATAAAGGGATTCGGAGAATTGAATTCGGACTGAGTGGCTGAAAGCTGTTCTGACACCTGTTCTAAAAGCCCGGCTAATACACACACACACACACCTACACACTCCATTGTTTTGTGCCAGATTGAGGGATTCAGTGCACCAGCATCACAAAGCCGGCAGTGGAACTCCAGTGGCATTGTGTGGATCCCACGTACGATAACCATAACAATGACCGAAACGCTTATTAAAAGGCTGTTACCGACATCTCTCAACCATTCGTTTCGCATTTGTCCCTTTTTCTTGCTCGTATCTTTCTCTCTCCCTTTACATAAGGTTCAAAGTGGGTTGGGAAGTGCTTGTCACGATCATAGACAAAAATCTGAGTGACGTATACAACACGTCACGCTTTCGAAACATTAAAATGTTTGTATACCTGCTTGAATTGTTTAGCTAGTCAATTTAGAAAATCAACCTAATGTGTAAATGGAAAAAACTAAAGAAAACTATTACAGAATTATGTTTTGGAAACTAAAAGATTTTGAAGAGACAATGATGTTACTGCCATGCAACTTTGTCATACAAATTCTGGCCTTTCTAGCACAGAGTTACCACTCTTAATTTAGGATGTAAAAACCAGAGCTTGTCCTCTTTGATAAAAATATGTCAATAAAAAGATGTTGCCTGCGGTTCTTTTCTCACATAAAGACGTCATTGTGTTGCTGGAATCTGCTTCTGTGATGTTTTGTCAATTTCTGTCTCCTATCTGTCGATTCTGGTGACATGAGTTTTCTGTTGCATAAACGTTTTTTCTTCAGGTTACCTCATGTACCTTTTGGCCTGCGTTGAAAGTTCCAGCTTTGATTCGCTCTCCCAGAGATTCAAAAACCTCAGACTAGAAACTTTGATTAACAGGCATTATAACAGCGGTTGGTCCAGCCAGCCTTCAGACAAAGCTGGACATTAGTCAGACTAGTAAATTACAGGGCAACTAGTTTGCCCTTAATTACCTTTTATACTTTGCACCATCTTGGTTGGAGTTTTTGATTGGAGCTTTTTTCACTGCGACCCATTTCTGTAACTTAGCATTTTTATCCACCGTTTTTATAAACTTCTTGTATTGATCACTTGCGAATAGTGACGCATAACCGACACTCAAAGAAGACACGTCAAATATACTCAAAGAACGCGTCGCATTCGCTGCGCTTTCTAGTCATTTTATTTTGATTCCACAGGGAGCAGAAAACAGGACCAAAGAGGCGAGTTAAACATTTCCTGTTCGTCGTCGCCTGTCAAATGTGTCGGGGACGTCTGCGGGTGCAAATTAAAAGCAGGAAATGTTTGAAGTTGCCAGCGCAGAGCCCCCGCAAAATAAGCTCTCAGTCACCTCATTTTTTAAAAGCTGTTGCTCCGGCAAAAGATGGAGAGGCTGGTGGAAAGTGTGTCTGTGGACTGCTAGGAAACAATTTGGCTCCAAACATAGATTGCCAAGCTCATTTTATCACTGAAACGGCCATTTGAATAGCAGAAAATGGGAAGGCAGTCACATTTAGAGTCTATTTGTTGGTTATAAAACACTGGTGACACCTGAAACCATATTTTGTCCTTGGGGTGCAGATATCCCCCTACGAACGTTTTTTGGGAATTTATATTATATTTATTAGTAATTATATTATAATCATTTTGTATTATTTTATGTTTAAAGACCAAGCTAAAGCCTCAGTCACTCATTCACATTGGTTGAACAAACAAACAAATTAGCCAAAGTGATAATATTATTATGGTTAACATCCACTTACTTGCTTTTGAAGTATTTTAACTCAATACTCGAAGTATTTAAGTCGATACTTTTTGCTGATCGTTCTTAACGTTGCCATCCAACCCCCTTCTGTATCATTTATGCTTATATCCTGTCTTTAATGTAAACTTAAAAACTATTAATTAAAAATGTTCAAAGAGCTTCATTAAATTGAGGAACTGTTGATCATTTGCTTTTTTAGTAAAAAAAAATCAACAGTTTCTGACTCGTAAAATTTGTTAAATGAACGCAAATGTTGTAGGTGGGGAAAAAAAAACACTTAGCTCAAACCGTGTACGTCGTACAGCCGAAAGTAAACAGTCAAAGAAACGGACGTATTGATACTCTCCCAATGAAAAACAAACTAGCGTTCCTCGTTCGCGAGCTGGCTGCATCCTGCTACATTAAAGGCAATCAGGGCCTATTGAGATCGTGGATTAGCTTGTGAGAAAACCACTCCAGTTTGTGTGTGCGCGTGACAGCGTCCTTTGAACACTATAGTGTTAATGTGTCAGACAGCCTCTGCTCGTCTTCTGCTTAATTGCATCTTTTCATGCGGGCGAACGGGGACGTGCATGCACGGTAATGCACACGTAAACACGCTCGCAGAGTCGTACATGACAGGCCGCTAGACAGGAGACAAATGCAGCGCACCTGCGTATTTACACGCTTGAAAGGGCCAGTAATGGGGTGGAATGCGGGCTGTCGCATTTCAATCCGCTCGAAACGCATTTTTAAACCAAGATGCCAATTATGTGAGCAAACATTTGAAATATTCATCCGTTCTACCGGTCAGGGAGTCAGATATCCCCCGTGTTGTGAGTCTGACCGTATGGTGGATTCGAGTGGCGAGTCAGAAAACGTCTGCAGATGGAGTCTTGCTGCACGCGCTCATTCCAGATGGTGGAGAAACCTCAGAGTTGCTCTCCAGCTTTCTGAATGGCGCGGTATATTTTCCAAATGCCAGGCTGGTTAATATTCAGGTTTCTCTGCATTGTGTTCATCTGAATGCATAATTCGGACTCTTTGTCATTTTAACCTCCGTTAAAGGAAGCCAATTGGATTCACAATTAATGCTAATGACGTTTCAAAGCAAGTCTTTCTTGCACCAAGTTGCTCAATGTTTGTATCCTCACTGAACTTAGGACAAACCCAGTTAACAGGGAATGTTTTAAGAATGTTGGCCAACGTTTTCTCATCAAATGTTTTTGTAGTAACAATAGTAGAATGCTTTAATAATGTTATATAATGTTTTAAAAAGTTACAGAATTAAGGTTTAACTAACGTTTGCACAATCAATCAATCAATCAAAGAAACTTTTTGAATAATTCCTAGAACATTCAAAATAACATTTTTAACAATTTAGTTACTTAATGAGAACATTTGGGCAACGGTTTTGCAACCTAAACTCGTTAGCCGGGTCAGTGCTTGTATTGCCTGATTGCTTTTCTCAACATTCACATGCCAGGGTGATTGACACTTCCTGTCTGCGTTTTCACTGATGTTGTTGCTAAGGGAGACGGGCTGACCCATCACCCGAGTCACCCTTACAACAGAAAGACTGCAGTTGTAGCCCTTATTCCTCTCCCTCTTTCCTTTTTATTTAATTCAGCTCTTTTCTCTTATACACAAACCCTCAGAAATAAATGGCTGTGATTCGTGTTATTTGTTTGCTCGCTGTGTTTATGGGAACCCTGAAGGCGTGCGTGCTGTTGTTTCTGTTGCATCACGAACAGATGCAGGTTTTATATATGTGGGCTTTTAGCCCACTCACTTGTAGAAAGCCATACAATACAGAGACAAAGCAAAAGGATACAATAACCATAAGCTGTACAGTATATCAGAAAAGCCTGTTTTGCTTTTCAAATGTACCGTGAAGAAAGGAAAGTCTATTGTGCTTCAAAGACCATGTAAGCAGATTGTTTGGAAGTGCAGAGATGAGAACAACCCTGATTGAAGTGTGTGTGTGTGTATGTGTGTGTGTTTGCTTGATTTATTGCCATGTCCAATATCTCCCAGCGGTAGAACCACCCGTGACTCACGTCTTGAGATGTTTTGTGTGTGTTCTCCTCAAGTTCCTGCACTTGGAAAGAACATTCGTGAAGAAGATCTTAATTGTTTCTTCTAGAGTTTTTTATTTATCTGATGGATTTTTGTTCTGAGAAAAATCGTTAGAATTCTCACACGTCTCTAGAGATTGAAAATAGATCAATGATACTCAGTCCTGAACTCAGATTTGAGTCAAAAGTCAAAGATGTTTAAGAACGATTTGAATGCTTCAAATATCAAATTATTTAAGCTATGCTGTCCACGTTCATTTCAGAGCTTTTGAGCGATCGCCTCATTTCTGTCTTGCCTGTTTTCAGGCAATCGACTGATTTTAAAAAATAGCACACGCAGAAATAATTTGTTCTAAATCATCAAGTGTTGGCATTCGTGTTACTTGCCTTTGCGAGCACCACTAACAAGACTGACTCTGGATCAGTGAATCGAGGCCGGAGGCTGTGGGAGTCTACAGAGGTCTGGCATGATGTGTTGCCAGGATCAGAGAGTCCAGGCTGGGCAACACAACAGGAGGATCACTGCACACCAGCACACAAATGCCTTCCCACAGTGAGTGGGCAGTATCTTTAAGCAAGCCTTTTCAGAAGACCTATAAACAAAGAAAATCATTTACAATCCAAACAGGCTTAAAGACAATCCTCACAGACATCAGGAAGCACCACCGAACACTGAGGTGTGAGGAACTTCCCAGCTAACAATTTTAGCTCGTAGGAATGTTTCGCCAACGTTTTCAAACATTAATGTTGTTTTGAATGCTCTAAGAACGTTCAAATTGTCCAGTTTTTTAGCCATTGTATTAACATTACTGCTTGTTTTTCTACATTTTTTAAATGTTAAAACGTTCCACTACAACTGAATACATTTTTTGATATGATGTAACATGTAAATGTGTATGATGTAAAAGTTCTATTAACATAACTGCAAGAACATTGAGAGCATTAAGAACATTAACTTCTAGATAATGTTAGCCAACATTCAGAGAATGTTACCTGTTAGCTGGGTTGGTTGTGTTTGTGTGCGATTATAGGCCAAGCTTACACCAGTTGCTTCTTTTACCCTTGTTTGTTTGTAAGCTTCTTTTGTTCGAGTATCTGTTTCTTTCGTGTGTGTGTATGTGCGGGTATGTCTTGGCTGGTGTGTTTGTTTGCGTTCGCTCCCCTGTCTCCGTGTAGGAGGTTCTCCGCTTGTCAGCTGTCACCTGCTCGTGACAGCCAGCGAAAACTCCACGGCTCCAACCTGCAGATACAATTAGAAGATAGACTTCTGTGCTTTCCAGCTGCGATGGAGGCCGAGATGGAAGTTAGGGACTGACAGCGGGAAGGTCATACGGAAAAACAGAATTTCCACCTGGAATGAAGGAGGACGAAGTGAGGCAGGTGGGAGGACAGACAGGAGAGTGAGACAGGTGGGAGGACAGACAAGAAAGTGAGACGGGTGCTCAGAGGTTTGGACTGTACAGAATTCTTCCTGGAATTGTTATAAAAGAAGAATCCAATGAAATTTGTTGAACTGGGGAAAACTTGAGAACTTGTGTTAACTTCCTGTATAGTCTTTGGTTAAGTGTGTTGCTCGTGGGTGCCATACGAACTATTTTATTGCTTCTAAGTTGCTTACGTGGAGTTTAGGAAATTTCAGTTCTATGTGCTTTAGGTATCAACATTTAATCATAAAGTTGCTAAGAAAACACATTTGAAATACAAATGAGACAATAGTTGACAAGCAGTTAGAATATAGAACAATCAATGAATAATTAATCTGTTTTGCTTTGGTAATGTCGTTTTGGAAGTTTTTGATGACAAATGATTTCAGAACAGCTGCAGCTTGAAACATTGTCAGCATCTCTACAAGGTTTTTGGTTTTGTTGGAAAAGTTGGAGAGTTAAGAAAAAGTCTCTTTTTTGTATAATCTCATTGCTGTCAAATATGTGAGATGTTGATGTCAACAGTTTTGATTAAAGCATTTCATTTTTGTTTGATTTTTAGGATTATTTTTATGGTTAAAGTCCGGTCCTGCAGGGCAATGGTCCTGGCCAGAGTTTAGCTCTAACCCTAATCAAACACACTCGGGTCAGCTAGCAATAATCAGTCTTCAGAATGAATTGTAAATTACAGACAGGTGTGTTTAATTAGAGTTGGATTTAAACTGCGTGGGACAGGGACCTTGCTGGAGCGGAGTTGAATAGCCATGGTTTATATTTACAAAGAATTCAGTTGAGCTTTGTACACATCTGTTGGTTGTGTGCATAAATAAAATGCACTTAAATGTTTTTTTTATTACCAATGACAACAGGCCTGAGCTATTAACAGTCTGATCTATAAATGTGTCTCTTCTGTTCAGGCAGGCAACGAAAACCTTCCCTCATGCTAAACTTTAGTACCAAAGTGAAAATCATCGTCAGTAGTTTACAAGGGTTTTGGATGTGCAAGATGTTTCTCGCCGTGTAGTCTACTGAAAACCTCAGGCTTCAGAAGTCACGCTGAACTTTGTAGTAAACACAGTGTAGACCGTGTCAGTGATTGTGATAGAACCACTTTCGGTTTGTCAAGTTTTTGTAGCTGGTGTAGAGGTTTGTTGTTTCTTTGTGTAAAATTTCTTTACATTTGTCCTCTTGACAGCCTCAAATTTAAATTGTAAAGTTGACTTTGTTTACATTCATGCATTTGGCTTTTGTCCAAAGTGACATTTAATCAGTATGTGTGTTTCCTGGGAATCGAACCCACAACCTTTGTGCTGGTAATGCAATGCTCTACCCATTGAGCCAAAGCATCATTTAGGCATTGTCCTTATTTACTGATGTAAACAGGCCTCACATAATCTGTAACTGAGTCTTATGGCTTGCAATTTGGCATATGCAAAATAAGTAGTTTGAATAAAATATAATATTGTGTAAACAATACAATAATTATGATTTTTGTCATAATCTTGCAGGCTTAGTTTATATCAATACACCACAAGCCAGAATACTTTCACATTACTGATAACAGCCACAGTCTTCAGCATGCCACTCAGTGAATCAATAACTGTGGTTATAAATATGCTGTCCATTTAACCCATCACATGAGATCAAATTAATTTAGACTGATTAATCGACTGCGTGCTCACAAATGAACCAATTGTCTCATTCATTTTCACACCCTGGAAAGCCCGTCTCTGTTTGTCCTTGTACTCGTCTTTGACTCAGAGCAGGTGAACGAGGCTGCTGTAACACACACCAGTTATCCATGTCCAATCTCTCACACAGCGGGCTTGTATTTCGCCCTCGGCCACAGAGAGTCAAAATCCGTCCCATCTATTATTTACTGAGGGCTCTTTATCTCCATCACACTTGGTTT
>JAZGTK010022517.1:0-10248 GCA_036877625.1 Ambastaia sidthimunki | reverse complement strand
TGTGTCTTTTAACACTCATCTATCCAGCATCCAAATCAAATCGCAATTGAGCCGTTTCCATGACAACGCTTTTAGAGATATTTTCTTATTTAATGCAAGTTGACGAAACAACATGCGGTTGTTGTACGTTATGATTCAATTAGATCAAAATACTGTATCTATTGGACTATTTTGCAAATTATAGGATAATAGAATTAAGAATGATCAAATGTACAAACAACTGCTATTTTTCAATGTTGAAGAGGTTATAGATATTGGTTGTATTTATTCATATATCGACATGTCTGCCAAACGCATCTAGACTTCTTGGCAGTCTTGCGCAGAAACATAGACCACTGAGGGAAAGGCTTTGATCCGGAAAATGAAGGGGAAAGAACATTTGAAAAGCTTAATATGATAATGATATATTTCAACCCAGGAGTTGCTGATACAACCTGTAGTGAGAACCATGTCTGTAGTTTATAGATGTGCTCCACATCGGTAAAACTAATAACTGTATATTTTTGTGATGTGCATCATTACAGTGTGCTCCAAACAATATGTCCATTTGTGTAAATGTATTTATTTTACATTGTATATATTGTTCAATGCAAAAAGAGAGACCTATGATTCTGTAACTACGATCAGTTCAGATGTGTAACTCCAATTATGCCTTTCAGGATAATAGTAGAGCAATATTAAACATGCTTCCAGTTTTGACTCGGGCTGTGTTTTCATGTGTGAGAACATCTTTTTGGTTATGTAGCTAAAGCAAAAGTTATTTTTTTGCATGCATCTCATTTTCATGTATGTGTTTGCCAAGTATTAGCCTGCTAGCCTAAAACAGGTCCTTTGGAATCTTTAATGATTGGTTGAAATTAGCATTCTTTTATTTTAAAAGTTTCTATCAGGTCAAACATGTTTCTTAATAGGTAGATATTTCAGTCCATACAGATTTGTAACTTGGCAAAGCACATAAGCAGCCTAATAGTCATACAAATGTATTCATAAACACAGTATAATGTATGTATACTATTCCACAATGAATCATGACAAATTATAATACCTACTCAAATATAATATTCCATATAAATATACTCCTTTATATATCTTATAGGTGTAGGAATTAAATATAACATTGTATGTTTGATGAGTGGGATGTTGGTATCCAGGCAATAGTGAAGAGCTGTCTGCCCGGCTACTTGACTTTCTCTCTCCAACACAGTCTGTCATTTTTTTTCCTGTGCTGGCATCCTCACGCAGCCACCCTTCATTCTGTCACGGTTACAATATTATTGCGTCGGAAAGGAGAAGAAAAATGGTGGATGAGAAGAAAGTTCTTGACAACTTGATGCAGCGTTTGAGGCATGTCCACTCAGAGGGTAATCAGCCGTTATGCCCTGAGGCTTTAGAGCAGACACATTGATGTAAGACAACGTCCTTAACATCAGCGCAGCCTCACCATCTGCCCACATCCTCTTTATCTCCTATAACACACGGTTAAAAGCAAAAGGTATACAAACATCAACAAGAAAACATTTGGGATAACCAAAATAGCAACTTACAGTTTATTCAAAGTACACTGTTATTTATTAGTACATGTGTTTTTTGGTAATCGAACCCACAACCTTTGTGCTGCTAACACAATGTTCTACCAACTGAGCTAAAGAAACAGGATCCTTTAATAAAGGATTCGAATAACACAGTCTGTGTTGCTTCTTTAACACAAGCTTGGAAAAAAGAAAACTAAAGATAGCATTGTGTGTAAAATCATCTGCCGCTAATATGTATCACATAATGTGGGGAGACGTTTAATGTTCTGTAGCAAAAGCGTTTAGGGCTTTAAAACAGAGTGCACTGACCTGCAGGCAAATATTTTTCAAGACGATGACATCATAAGATATTACTTAAAGAGGGCCCCTTCGGCGGAGAGTTTTTTTCCCCCATTTTTTTTTTTTTTTTATTATTTGCGCTGCGGCACATACATTTTACTCATCGACTTCGGAGTTCATTTATTTTATTTTATCTTTACACCATTGATTCATTATTATGATACAATAAAAGCTACTTGAGCATTTCAGCTGGCAAGTACCGTTATCATTAACCTTGTGAGACGCTAAAAGTGCTCCATGGCATTTGTAATGGCTCTTTTAACTCTTTCCGCTCTCTCGTGTTATATGGCTGCAATGTGGGGCCGGTGTAATTCAGTTTTCACTGAGGTTGGGCCCTCAGAGGAGGCCCTGTAAGCCAGTGAGGTACATGCAGTGAGAAAGCTGGACTATTTGTATTTCTCCATTATATCAATTTATGGATCTTCCCGTCGGTGCCATTTGGAACCTGAGCGGAAAAGTGTCTTATAGTCCAATTGGGAATTTTGATGTTCCCCATAAAGCTTTAGTTCAAAGTTAAGCTCATTTCAGATTAATTGATCTATTCTAGACATATTAGTTAAACTGCTGATCTTGATAAGTCTGTTTGAAATGACCTCTGTCCTTTTTACATCTATTTAATGGTTTCTGGTAACCATATGAACTGACATAAAAAAGGAGTGGCTTATAAGTCATATAATCAGAGGTGTAGTACATGTTCACTCTTTTATTTTTAACTGGTGCCTTGGCAGTCATTTGGTACCCCAGGTAAGATAGGATATGACCAAATAAATAGATGTGTAGGATAGGCTAGTCTGGTTTTACTATTTTATTTAGTGTGAAAAGGGACCTGGATTCAAATACTGACCTAACCTATGTTTTTATTGTTATATAGCAAGCATAAAAACTGAAATGAACACCCAGTTATCACCACGAATATATGGAAAACTGTTCCAGAAGAGAAACAGTCATGAGTCTGAAGTGAGCGTGGGTAGATCGATAACTGCATTTTTATTATTTAAAGCAAATGATTTGCAGACGGTGTTAATTGATTGGACTGATCAAATGTATTTCATTTCTTCTAATTATGCAATTTAGTTTAAATTATATCAGCATGGTCTCTTTGGAATTGAACCGATGACCTTAGCAAGGCAAGCAACCTGCTGTACAGTAGCAGCAAAGTTAGACTTATGAACGCATGATTCATTTTCAAACATGTAAATACAGATTTTTGATTATTCCTCTGAGAAGACGTGTGTCAATTAGTCTGAATTGGCATGAGGCTTTTGTAGATATGCATCTAATAGGATGACAATGGCCAAGAAAGGTTAAATGCATCTATGTAGAAAACTAAGACTATTCAGTCTATTCACATATTCAACAGACTAGAGCGTTTGCTTGCTGGTATTCTCATAACCGAAACTACTGTGTCTTTTGAGCAGAACCGTATGTTTTGCGGTGTCCCATATGTGCCATGGGAACAAAGTTTGACTGGTGGCACAAGTGTGCTTGGCGTAATCTGTGAAGTGCTAATGTGTTCGGCTGGGCCCTGATGGATTTTGTCACTGAGTCCACCCAATTTATTTCTCAGTGTGAGAGCAGGGTCACTCTCCTGGGCCTTAGTGTGCTGATGGTCCGGGCCACACTGTGGTAATGGCGTTTCACAGGTCTCCTGCTCCCCCGACGACAGTTACGCCTCTGTGAGAGACCTGCAGGGGCTCCGAGTGTGTAGAAAGAGAGAAGAAAGTGTGTGGATCTGATTCCTGACAACCTGCAAAGACGGCGGCTCTGAGTCTGCCCCTCTTGAGACACCGGTCACCCTTGGAAGCAGAAGTCTTGGGCCTTTGCAAGGAGTTTAAGGAATGGTTAACCAAACTATAACATCAGGGTGAGGGTTTCATAAAGATACAGAGTGAGCTATATGTACTGTCAACCTATGAACAGTACGTTACACATGGCTTCCTTAGAATAAAATCTTTAAAATCTAGAATAAAACAGCATATGGGAGATAAATATAATGAAAAACAATTAAATAAAAAATTAAAACTTTCTTTCAAGATATGTAAAATTTTTAAATACATTTTACAAATACATATTTTATAAGTTCATTTTATAAAACTTTATGATGTTACACTTTCAATGACATTTAAGTAAATGTCTCTGTCAATAAAGGTTTATATTTTATGTTTGATTATATGTTACCATTAAATTATATGATATATATATAATGTTTAAATAAGATGATCTATATTTTGGTGTATATGGTCAATTCTGTTCTAGATAGTGTTATCACCCAAAAATAAAACTAATTGGTTACCCACCACAACCACTGAGCCAAGTGGGTTAGTTCCCTTCTAAACCTTCTTCTTTGTCTTGCTTCACGCATCACGTCTCAAGCGTTCTAGCGAGGCAGATAATGACTCGTCGGCAGCAGAAAAGCCTTTTTCAATTTTAGAACTACTTAACAGTAAATGTAACTGGTAGATCACTCAAAAGCTATTAATTGCCATCCCTGTAAAAGGCAAGTTCACCATGTCTTTAATACAGGGGAGAAAATGGATCAGGCTCATCGAGAGCATTAGCGGGTCACACTTGCACGTTTATTTGCACTTAAATGTTTTACTCCACATTCGATGAACCATTAATTCGGTTAGTGCACTTTTATAAATAGTTTGGGGTGTCATGTGGGTTTGAATTAGTAGCACTTGAGAACTCTTTAGAGAAGACCTTCATAAAACAGCATGAAGCACAATAAATAACCAACGTGTGGATTCATATAAGGTGCTTTTGTGCAATTGTTTTGATCACAAAGTAGTCCATTTAAAATACACTTTAGCATAAGTCTGTATTTGTTTAGTCATGAAGCAGAAATTCTGCTTCTTTTAGTTGTTATTTGTGTTTAATTGTATTAAATGTTGTGTTGTATTTTCTCCTCTGGGCCTTATTTTCCTGTCATACGGTCCATTCGGTCTTCCGTCCGAAGCTGTTGTTTGTGTCTGCTGAAAACTCACCCCCTGTGGTGCTGAATGTGTGTGTGTGTGTGTGTGGCAGCAGAACACTCCAGAGCTCATTGTGACTTGACTTGCTAGTGATCTCCAGTTCTTACTCTGAGCCAGCATGGGGTGTCTGGAGTGTCACATCTGACAACTCAATATACAGCCTAATGTCGCTACACAGGAGAGGAGCAATCGGAGAGATGATGCACTGGCACAGTTCTTCTATGTCCATCTTTTTCACTGACAGCAACAGGGATTTCCAAGCACTACAGCAGTCATGAAGTGCACATCACCCACATATTCTGCCCCCCCTCCCCGCTTCCCACTCTAACTTCCACTCAATCTCAGTACGTGTGTCCTCATTCATTAAACCATTTATCTTTTCCTTTGCCCAAGTGTAAATTTGACATATTGTACATACACATATTTTAATGACTAAATGGATAATTTATGAAGGGATAGTTCACACAAAAATAAAATCTGTCATCATCATTATTCTGTCATCATTATTATTCTAAACTTTTTTAAATTTACTGTATTTTTATTGCTGTTTACTGCTTCCTTTACATTGAATACAAAAGGTACATTTTACTTCATAAAATGAAAGTGAATGATGCCCATCACTGTCTCTGGTTACCATCCGCTTTCTTGTGAAAAATGTGGAAGAACATAAAAGAAACACACTATTATATGTGGTTTCAAACTCGCATCTCTGCTTGTAAGTTTCCTAAAAAATAAATAAACATCATTATGTCATTAAATGTCAAACATATTAACTGTTTAAAGATCTATTAAGCAAATTGCTGAAGTGTACTAAAAATCGCTCATCTCCTTCTCTGTGAGACTTGTAGGTTTCGTTTTCCCGTACTGGGAGTTGGAGGCTAATATAATCATATGTATCCCAGCAGGACAGGAATTTCTCTATGGAACCCTGGGGGAAAATACCACAGAACTGCACATCAGCAGCATAAAGCTCAAGACATGACTTTCAGGCTTTATTGCAATTTATGGCATTAACTTGTGCCATATTTTATTTTAAAACAAACCATATGCCAGTATAACAGTCATGTAGCACAGCCAGGGAGTCTGACATTTCTTGTTAGTTTATGTTGATTTGGCAATATGGAAAATGGTTTATACAGCCCAGCACTCACTTATTATATTCCATCACGTTTCAAGGGACAACAGGACAGATGTAACAGAAGCAGTATAATGTGTAATGTTTGTAGTTGTTGAGCTTCAGTAATTAGCAAAGGAATACAAGCACACGGTTTGGTCAAAGAGCCGGGATTCATCTCCAGAGTGACTGGAATGCTGAAGATAGGGGTGCCTCATTTGCATGCTATCTCCGTGAACAAAGGCTAAGATAATGCTAAGGCTAATTTTAATACCAGTCTTCATTTCAACATTCTCAGCATTTGTGTGCAGCGGAGGCTGCAAGACACGGGGCTTAAGAAGAATCGATATGATTAAAGTCCAAACCTGATGTATACTTCAGTCCACGGAAGAGATGATGAAACTGTACTCAGTGTTGGGAAATGCTTTTGTGGGGCTTGATCTTATATTTACTCCTCGGAGAATAAATAGCTGGACTTTAAAATATGCATTCACAATATCTGAAGTGTGTGTACAGGTTAAACTCTTGCAGGGGCAAACTTTTTGAAAGCAAGTATAGTGAAACTTCAGAATGTTGTTTGAAGTGGTCCTTACTATGTAAAATGCTCATAAACCAGTCAAATGATGGTTTGCTTTAAAACTAGGATTCAGCTGGTTAGGTTTAGGGACAGCCTATAGTAAATATCAATAAACTTAAAATAAAAAACATTGTGTTCCATAATATACCTTTAGAGGCCTGTGTGTGTTTCATTATGGATATATTTTACTAACCAAACTCATAGTGCGTGTAAAATCTTTAGAACATGACATCAAAATATTATTCAAACTTTTAGCATGTAAAACATGATATTTACCAACCCATTAAGCCCCTCATACTTACCTTGGCCCTTATGTAAACAAGATTATGTGTCCAGTAACAGCTGAAATCAACTACACATGAACTATGTATGTTTGATATGTTTCAGTCATTTTCCCCAAACACAATTTAAACACACATAAAACAACAAATACATTTTATTTCTAAATATTTTTGGTGCGACAAGTCCAATACATTGACTGCAAAACGTACAAATAAAGGTTATTAAACAGCTGTTCTTGTAGCTCAACTGGTAGAGCATTGCGTTAGCAGCGTAAAGGTGGTGGGTTCGATCCCAGGGAACACAAGTACAGATAAAAATGTATACCTTGAATTCACTATTCAAGTCGTTTTGTTTAAAAGCGTCTGCCAAATGAATAAATGTAAATGTAAACCACATCTTGTCTAATGGCTAAATCGTTGCATTTAGGCCCATATCACGTGGGGCACCAAGCAGAAAACGCCATTTGGCCAATGTGTAATGCCATCCCGAAGTCATTGCGTCATGGACCATAATAATACTCAAACATTCCCACATTGTGCATTCATACAGCCCCCTTCTCTTTTAATCCTTTGTCCTGCTTTCCCCTCCTGGAGTCCGGTACCTGAATGTGCAACTCTGTGCCGGGTTGCTTAGCGACGTTGAGTGGCGTTCCTGCGCCAAGAGATCCACTTGTTACATGGAGATGCGAATCTACCAATGAGGTGTAATGTAACACTGTCATTTTTCTCCGGCGACTGTGATCAATGATGGCAACAGGTTTCTCCTCTTTATACTGACACTTTCTGCATCGACGTGAACGCGCTCTTGTGTGTTGTTTATTACTGTTTTGATAAAGTGTTTTTAGCTTGATCGAGCACTCAAGTTCTTAACGTCAGGCGCGCACGCCGAGCAGATGGCAAACTCTCCTAATCTGCTTTGCGCGTGGCCACTCTGAGCTCATTGAACGCATCATGCATCGAGGTAAGAAAATAGTAGTTTATTTTTTTATTGTGTCATTTATGGATGTTTATGACTTTGGCTTTTCATGGTTGTGTTTGCTTGTATTAAATTAATAGCATGCGGCACATTCTTTTAGACTGATCAAACGCAAAACAGTGGGGGCTTTTGTTCTTTGAAGTGGACAGAATTTCCCACGGGTTTTGCGTTTGTTCATCGTTTCATAGATACCTGTTACACAGTCAATGCGATTGGGTTTAGTAACCTGTTGAATGTTTGTGGGCTGTAACGTGAATGAGATTGAAAACAATTGAGCTCACCAATCTAGTAGAGTCTGTTACTCTGGATTTATGCATTTTAACTGGTTTGTTGTTTATCAGTCGCATGTATTTTGTGTCTTCACCATGGCATTACGCCACTTTACAAAAGCTATTATTGTCCTCATCGCAGTGTCACTTGAATTCAGCATATCTGTTGTTGACATAAAGCCATTCTCAGTGCGAATCAAATGCACCTGCAAAAAGTAATTGTTAAGCTTTTCTTGCATCAAGTGGAATCCCAACAGCCTCAGGAAGGGCGTTGAGGTATAATATTTTCCATAAATATGTTTTCACTTATGATTTTTCTCTTTCTCCTTTTGGCTTTTTTTAGGACATTGATGGGCCCAAATCCTAGCTATCATGTGAAGGCTTTGGCCACATCTTTGACATTGTGCCATTAAGCTGCGCTGCCTTACCCAAGGCACTGGACTGTAAAAATGTCACCGCAGGTATGACCGTCATTACTTATTTAAGATCCCTACATCAGGAGGCACCATCGCCACCAAAGATGTATTGGCTCCTTGGGCACAAAGGTGCTATGTTATTACTGTACACCTTAGGGTTTTATGCCTCCCTCAGCCTGGTTGCTCCTCAGGGCAACTTTCCCAGGCTTGAGAACATAGGGGCATATAAATCAGTCAGCACCATACCGACAAGGTCTACGTGTGGCATCCCTGAGAGAAGTGCTTTCTGCCAAGCCGCTCAGGTACGAGAGGACCTTCTGACCTGCGCACAAAAGTTCTGCATTCAGGAGTGCCCATATGGCTCTTCTACGCCAGAATACGTCAACCTCCTCGCCACTCACCTGGACAAGTGCAGGAAGGGTTTTGGACAGGACCACCACGCGGGTGCGCAGCCCGGTTCCACCAGCTTTGTCTTTCCCATTCCGAGAGATTGTTCCGTCTCCCCCTCTGCTGTAAACTTGGGTCCAGAGAGCTCATTTACTCTAACAGTGTGGCTGAAACTCGAGGAAGACACTGTAATGTAAGTAGACCTGTCCAGAATTTTCCCTTAAGAAGGTTAGAGAGGCAGTGTAAGTGTTTCTGTCACTTAGACAGTGAATATTTAACTTAATCAACCAGATCGATTTCATTAACTGCTCTCTTTAATGACTTAAAACACTGTATGATCATTGTTGTATGATGTGAAAGCATCTAAACCAGATATGGATTAGCTTAGCTAAGGCTTGCCAGTATTGGTTTAATACATAACAGTTATACAAAACATTGCGGTTGATCCTTCCTCAGCCGTCTGTATTTCTTGCCACATTTTCAGATGTTTTTCGTGTTGTATTTCCACTTTGAAACCGTGTTGGTACATGGAACACATTCTGTGAGGAGTCCTGCCAAGTTGAAAAAGCTGTGAGCCCTGTTTGCTCCGGCAAGACCAGCTGTGGCCAGTTTTAGATCAATGAAACGAAATTGCCACAGTGTTTCCTGAGCTACAGCAAAAAAGAGCATCAACTCAAAGGCCACTTTGTTTTTCCACAGCACAGAAAATGATATAGTTGAAAGTGGGTGATGGGATGAAAGGATGGAGTCAGAAAGGCTCCAGAAGAAGAACAACTGTTTCAGCATTTTATATCAAGTGCAGAGCATGAAAAAAGAGACAAAGCCACCAGCATGTAGTGTTGAAAAATAAATAAGTGACTCAGTGTGGCCAGATCAGTTCTTTCCTCGTAGTGGAGAGAGGCAGTCGGCGGGGGTGTGTGTGTTTGTTCCTAGTGAATTAATAGGCCTGCTGTGTTTAATACCTGCCTAAGATCCCCTTGATAATATGACATAAAAATATACACCAATCCGACTTAGTTTTTAGAACAGTTGCCTTACTAGACATATTGAATGCTAAAATGTTACTTTCCCTGGAGAAGCCTGGCCTAATTGCAAGTGGAGCAGGCAGGAAAGATTGGCTGTAGGTGAGATGTTTCTGACTCCGGGGCCAGGCGCAACCTGAGTACAAATGCTTTATGATTTATTGGATGTGGTGGCCTGTGTTCGTAAATGCTGCCGTTTCCCGTAAAACGTCCGTAATAATGTTTCATATGACAGCGTATGGGGGCATTTTCGAATAACAAGAAAAGGCAAATGGAAAATATTGATACAACATGCATAAATGTCAGAGTGATTTTTACAGTAAAAGAATTTTACAGTAAAAGGGGGCTGTTGGATTTTCA
>JAZGTK010022516.1:0-10248 GCA_036877625.1 Ambastaia sidthimunki | reverse complement strand
GACCATACAGGTTCCTGAATTGTTTCCCTAGTAAAATCAAACCATAACAGAATATAACCACAAGCACACTGCTGGCGCATCAATGAGCACTCTTTTCACATCAACACAAACACCCCAGCCTGCATTCCAAGGTGGCTTATCCTGGCACCAGTTACTTTTAACAAACAGCATGGAGACACGGTCATCCAATGCCTTACAGGGTAAAAGTATTCCCTGAAGCCAAGGATGGGTGGCTGACAAACAGCAGCTAAACCTAACCTCATATAGTAATAAAAGGTGAGATTGCCTGGCTTTGAGTCTTTAATGCTATAAGACTTTCTATCATAGAAATCATGTGATCATTTTAAATTATTTAAAATAATCTAACCATTTAACCTTACTTTTGGTAATATTATGGTAATTTATGTAAAACAATTTATGTAACATGCTCACAGATCAATGTCTATTCATCATTCAGCTAGGTCCAACTTATAACCAACAGTATAAATTTCACCAGTATTTGGAAGTTAGTCAATAAAACACACACACACACACACACATACACACACACACAGGCCCCTTTAAATGTTATGCTATAAAAAACGTTGACTCTATGTTTTGTTTACAGCACATTCTTTATACAGTACTGGATTTTTTTGCATCTGTTGTTATTTTATACATTTTTTACGAGAGCGACCCTCCTAACCCTCCAGTCTCATTACAGCATTTGAGGTGTGTAAAAGCATGTAATAAACAATAAACACACACTGCTATCACCTGTGGCTGCATCTCCTGCTCATTACGGATCACTCGTAACACCAGATCTGGGCTGACAGAGAATTATGGTCTGGAATACAAGCCCTGGTTCCTGTTTTATTCTGATGTCGGGTCCCTGGGCTGATCCCAGCACAGCAGCTCCAGATGTGGACACTTTTACTTAAGGCCTCACATGTGGTGTTGCTAAATTTCTTGTAGCTCATTACTACAAACATGTCAATGTGTTGGGTTTGTCTGGAGGCTTTGTCTTGATGTGATTGTAATTTAGAGTCTGTACCCTTCAGGCCTGCAGCAATCTTGTCTCTGTACAGGTGTCTGATGCTGGTGTCTCTTCTAGGTTTTCTAGAGAAAATAGAACTTGGTCAACAAGCTTTACCACAGACAACTCTACCACTACCTAACCAGCTTAAAAGTTCATGCTGGTTTAAACTGATCTATTAGTCTAATATATTTATATGATGTATCATTCATTTTGAAATAGAAATATCCTTGATGGTCAAAAGTCTAGCTACACAGGATCATGCTGACCAAGGATGTAACATTATTAAAAATGTTCAGAAATAGTCATTAAAACACTCATATTGCTGAAATAAATCCAAATAAGGGAAAAAGACTGCAAGAGAGAAAGGGTGAGACAGAGAGAGAGAGGGGGAAGAAAACCCTTTTTAATACAGGGTTTATCCCCTGTGACACAAACGTCATGAGTTTCCTGTTTTTCTGCCGACACCGCAACAGAAATATCCACACACATTTACTTCCAACGGTTACTTCCAACAACTCTGCTACAAACAGTTTCAAAACTAAGAAGGCCAGTTACATACAACAATATTGGCAGAAACTCAACATCAACAGATAAATAAGCACATTCTAGTGTTAATCTAAAGTGTTGACTGGATACTGGAGAGCTTCAGCTCTGTGTGATAAAACAGTATCAGAAAGTACAGAGAGACTTTTTGTCTCAAAAAAGTATTTTTGTTTATTGTTCTGGTGTTCCTCATTAACTGTCAAAAAGGTGCTGTTAAACGAGTTAGTGACTGTATTGTCACTAGTGATGGGAAGTTTGAATCTTTTCACCGACTCACCGTCCTTTAAGTCTTGTTCAGCAAAATAAACAAAATTTTTTTCGAGTAATTTCATTCATTTCGTTCATTTTAGCAAAATATAATTAAAATGTTACGTGTTACTTCCCGAACACATCTACTACTTACGCAAAAGTTGATCACACTACAAACAAGACAAAACTAATGCTATAGGAAACAAAAAATATTAATTAATTGTTTACCTGGATCTTTAGTCTACGATTAGCTCATCTCTTATCTGACAAGTCTTCGGGTTTGAGTCGTTCATTCATCACGTGACAGCCCCATACGCTTAACCAATGCAGACTGCACCGGAAAGAGAATTGATTAGTTCATCTTTTGAGTCGTTCGTTCGTTTAGCACGTTACAGCTCCATACACTTAACCAATGCAGACTGCACCGCAAAGAGAATTGATTAGTTCATCTTTTGAGTCGTTCGTTTAGCACGTGACAGCCCCATACGCTTAACCAATGCAGACTGCACAGGAAAGAGAATTGATTAGTTCATCTCTTTCGAGTCGTTCGAACGACTCAAACCCGAAGACTCGAAACAGGTGAACTAATTTAAGTACAGCGCCTATAAGATGTTGCGCATGCGCGACTGAACGAATCACTCCCCGTGATGACTCGTTCTTCCCAAGTCACATTAAAGATATGTTTAAAATGAACGAATCATTCAAGACCGACCCATCACTAATTGTCACAGCACTTTGACTAATGCGCAATAGCATGCTGAACACCTAATGGAGCTTTGCTTCATCCCACAGGTCTGAGCCTCATGTGTGTTTGGGTGAGGGGCATGGCCCTTTCATCTGTGCCAACTTTTTACATTGGCCTTAGATCTGTATAATCATCAGCTTGTAGGGGCCACAATCTGTGTTTACCTATAAAAATTGAGCAAGCTCAGTTTAATGGATTCAGATTCATTGGCTACAAAATACTGTATTTACATCAGGTGTATTATCCACTATTTCAAGAATTTGGGGCTTTTGGGCCCCTAAACATGCTTAAAGCTTGGCACATATTTCAGAGTCCTTGGCCATTAAGCCTGAGCAAATGCTGGCACATGGCACATATGGTCATAGCGCTACCAACTGGCAACAGGAGGTGCATCACTTAAACTTTAAAATAGTCAATTTACATTTAGTAATATAGAAACATGACATAATGTAGAGACAATATGTTACTGGGATTATGTTACAATGATGTAATGACAATCATAACGCCACTAACTAGCAGCAGGAAGTGTGTCAATTCCAACAGACTTAGTTAAATCAGACTTATCAAAATAGATGGCGATGGAGAGACACAGGATTAATGTACTGTAGCTTTCTAATTGATGTAAGAAAGAGAATAAGGTTGGAAACATGTTAATGCCCGCTACAGCAGCAACAGTGTGGCAACACTCAGAATTTAATTTAAGTTGTAATACATGTTGTAATGTTCTTGTTGCAGAATGCAACAATGTGTGAAATTAAGCTAGGAATATTAGCATTTGTGTACTTGCGTATTAAAGATGCATAACTGGTCATTCAAAATATGGTTTAAACCATAACAGATTTCAGAAAGACACTCCACAGACCATAAAGTAAAAATTCCTTAATCCATTAGGGCTAATCAAAATAGAATAAAATTATTCTATGTTGGCTTACATAGTGCAGGTTTTATGTAAATGTAACAATTGATATCCAGGTCTGCGGTCTCCTTACCTCACAGCCAACAATCTGGCTTCTGCTCATCATGTGCTATGCCCTAATCAAATCATTTAAGAAGAAAGTTTTGAAACATGTTTTTTCAACTTGTTAAGTTGTGTGTACTGCAGGACATGATTACATGAGAAGCTGTGTTTTCTAACATTAGATGTTATGTGTTTGGTTAAAAAATTGTTCAGGCTTCTGATAGGCCATCGCTTCCTGAAATGTGTTAGGTTTGACGTGATCTCACATCCATTAACATGTTCAAATTGTCTTAAATTCCCACTCCCCTTATTCCCTTACACATGTACAACTGAATAAACTTTTTCTGCTCAACCTCCTTCCACAACCACGGGTAAGATTAGCAGAATAAAAAATTGTCACACTCCACATCATTGTGTTTCTGATCAACAAATTATTAATGCAAAATACATTTTAAATACATCATAAATCACAATCAGATTATTCACGTCAAACAGACAAAGCCATTAGTAACAAAAATATCGACAACTTTCAATTCTGACAACATAGTAACCTTGTTGTTGTGACTTAGGGTTCTGTTATAATTTCTGTAATTTCTTTCCCAAGCTGTACCCTGAGAGACTCTGAGCTAAACTTCAGGGCTCTTGTGGTTAAGTAGTGTGGTGCTGAAAGAAGGACACACACATTCAATTTCTCTTCATTATGCCCTCCTGACGAAAACCAAATGGGCCGCTGAAAACGGCAGGAAGCCAGAGCTTGTCGTGCCCAATTAAGGGCCGGAGCAGGGAACAAGCAAGGCCAGAACATAAACAGTGGTGCTAATCTGTGCCATGTATGCCTTATGAATGACCTGGCACCTGATCATTCATGGGTGGGCACTGGCACGTGGGGAGAGGCCTATAAAAGGCCTGAGAGGGGATAAGGCCTTATAATCCTAAATTTACATGTGCAGTGTGGCACCAAGAGCCGTGTTAACCTGAAACTAGCAGAGGCCCATAGTAGTTCCAGGAAATATAAGGGCTAAGTTTAATTGTGAGAATTGTTGCAATACAGTGCATAATGCAACAGTGTGTACTTGCAAGTTGATTGATACTAGTAAAAGCCTGGCTTGGGGAAAACAATAAGCTTTGTCTATATCTTCAAAAGGGCCGATGCACGCATCAACATCACAGAATACTTGGCCTGGCATGCGATTTATAGTGCTTTCATGCAATCACAAAAATTCGTCTGTCTGCTGGCCCAGACAAAGATTGATTGATTCAAAGTCAAGTTGAAGTCAAATAACTTCACGTGCCACAATGTTACTGCAGATTCAGAGTTTTCTCTTCCTGCATTATGTTGTCCCTGCAACAACATAAAATGTTCCCATCAGAATGTTCCCACTTTCATTTTTCTTGGCCTCAACAAAGGCCTGTAAGAAATTAGTCACCCTTCACACGTTTGGCTTTACTGATAGGGTGACTCCAGCAATTCTCCATTTACCATTTGCAATATACAGTATGACCCAGGCCATGTCAGCTGAATCCTTTGCAATTGTATCTTTATTCTTTGAAGGCACAGCACACTATACTAAAGAAAAGGAAAACCACCAAGCAATCTTTTTTTATTCTCTTTGAGAATAAAAGAAGTACAAATAGAGAGGTCTCCTTAACTATGCCACCAAAAATGGTAATCTTACGTTTTTCCTTTACAGCTTTAAAAGAAATCAAAACTTAGTTTCAAACTGATCTTAGATTGTCTAAGATGGACAGAGATTTCAATATTATCTCAAACATTTCCCATCAAATTCCTCCAAGACCAAATTATCAGGGTTATGCTAACAATTAATTGTGTTGCTCTGTATTTTAAAAATTAAGAAGTATTGCTTAACATAAATATAACAGGCAACTTTATTAAGTCTGAGATATAAAAGTGAAACCTCAGAGCAATAAAATGTCCCTCTGGGTTGGACCAAATAAATAATTTATACATGCTTAATTTTCCCCATCAAAAGCTACACTGCCGTAAGTGTAGGATTCACAAGCTCTGTCACAGTTCTGAAAATCCAAAATTTGACTCAGTCAGTGAGCATAATGCCTTTGGCAGTGCTCTGCTATGCAATATGATTTTCAACCCAAACAAATGCTGTCATAGCACATGCCATGGCCAGAAGGCACAAAATAAAATGGACTAAAAGACAGTAAGAAAACTGCCTGACAGTTATCCCAAATTAGAGTCAGCTCTTGAACTACGGCCCTGATGATGCAGTGAGTTGAAAAATAACTTGATAATTCATACTCAAACAGACTCAATTAACTAAAGGACTGTCAAAAAGATATATCAAATGTGAATTAGAAACAACTGAATAATCAATTATCAATCATTTATAATTTATACAGAATTGCTAACAGAATCAAATAAGATTCTACTGCATCTGTCATGTAATAACATAAGAGGATATTTAAATATTTCAAATGACATTCCAACAGTATTCCAATAGAACCTACCATTTTTAGGTAATCATCCTTTTTGAACCATTAACCCATATAACAGGAATATATCAGCAGTATTAGTATAAACACAGTATAGAATGGATTAACAATACACAGTTTCAGCTGCAACTCTGCAGAGCTTGTAGGGTAAACCATTTTAAATTTGACCAAACCACATGAGGAGCAGGCCAAAAGTTAAGTCTGATCTTCTGCAGCCAGTAAGATCTCAGAATCACAGGCAAGAGGTTATCTGGGAAAAACTCAACTGTGAAATTACCACAAATACACAAGAAATGTCTGCATTTCATACTTCCAGAATGCTAATTTCAAAGAAGCCCTTCAAATTACGCCATTGTGAATTATGTTACCATCCTGAACACTCCATGAAAACAAGCAGACTCAGGGGAAAAGGAATAAAGATAGATGATGAAAAAAGAAAATTAAACACAAAACAGAAGCTTTAATGCAAGATACAATGTTGAGGAAAAGTAAAAAAATAAAAAAAAACACATGCATACAGTACTGTATATATAGAAAGAAAACATGCAATATATCTATAAACTTAAAAAGACAACAAGAACTTTTAATTTTACACCAAAGAAAACCGGTAACACAGCCAAGTGCAAATGACAGAATAACACAAATACATTCACGTACAAAAGAAAAAAAAAACATGAATAAATGGATAAAGCTAATAATGGCTTGCAAGAAAACCTCAAACAGAGTAAATGCAGGGCAAGAGAGAAGCCATAATTAGATCCACATAATGATTTTCCCCTGTTGTTTGTAGTTTTGTTTCTTTTTATTCCTTTTCAACCAAGAAGAACATTCTGTGCGCATCCACAGGAGGTCAGCCGGGTGCGCAGGCTTGGCTAGACACCATCAGTGGGAAAGAACTTTTATGCCACTGGAGATGCTGAATGAGAAGGTGGAGATGTACTCGGCAGGCAGCTAACAGCAGAGGGGGGAAACACTGCTGGCAAGAACTAGCAAGATACTCCTCTGAATGTTTGCGCAAATGGGATTGCACCTACTAATTATGGTAATACCGTGTACTTTAAGGCTTGACGTGTACACAAACTGGAGCTTGTATGTTCTTCCTGTGTCAGCATGGGTTTCCTCTGAGTACTCTTGTTTGCCCCACAGTCCAAAGACATGCAGTTTAGGTAAACTGGATATAATAAATTACCCTTAGCTATGCATGTGTGCAAATCTGTGAGTGTTTGCCCTAACCTGGGCAAATAGATAATAGACTGGGAATAGATAGAATAGACTGCTTATCTATTCAGGCCTGCCTATGGCCTGAGATGCTGGGATAGACTGGATAGGCTCTAGCCCTCTATGACCCTGAAGAGGACAAGCAGGTTTAAAAGGATGGATGGATAATGGGAATTGCAAAAAACTGTCTAGACATTTTACAGTGTAAAGTATTATTCAAAATGTGCCAAGTTATGAAAAAAAAATGCCACAATGCAAAAACGTTAATGAACGTGGCACGAACTTGGCACATTCTAATGTCAACACAGAAGGATTTAGTTTCACTTTGGATAAGATCCAAAGTTATCGAGTCACGTGACGTGTACTGTTAATTTGCTCAATTGATATTGCTGTTCTGACCATGACTTGTATCAGACTGTAATATCCAGATGAAATGCTAATCTAATACTTTTGGGGCTCCAAATACAGCTGGGTATCTGCAGCAGTACAGATAACAACCGCTCTAAACACAAAAGTCTGTGACTATTCCAGACCCTGATCTAAAACTAGCATTGGCATGCTTGGAAAAAAGGCTTTCCCCTGTGCAACTCTACTGATCCAATATAAATGAACATAGACTGAGTTACAGATCAGAAGAATTTTTCAGAGGAAAACCCAATGGACTACTACTGTCAGAGTAGCACCGAACAAGGGAGTGAAAATGCAGGTTGTGGAGATGCATTTAAATGAGTAGAAAGTTGACGATGGAGTTGAAGAGACGATGGAGTAAGGACGATATAGGAATGGTGGGGGGGTCCTATTGTTTATGGTTGTTGTATAGCTTTGGAACAGCAAAGATTTGGTCAGTTAATAAATATTCTCTTTTTGGAGAATATTGCAGCCATCATTATTGGACAACATCATACAGACAGGCAAATGCTGAAAAACTGTGACACAAAGCATATGGAGTCATTCTTACCACATGATAGCATGCCTAATAGCTCTGTGGGTGAAGAAATAAAAGCTATGCACGTTTTATGCATCCTTAAACCAACACAAACACAGCTGGGTACTCACAAACTTAATACAAAGCAGTTCAAATAGTGACTAAGCCAAATTGAAAAGATGAGAATAAGATCAGAATAAGCAGCAAAGAATGACTAGAAAAAAATGTGTAAATACAGGTTGGGCAGCAAAAAAATCCTAATAGTGAAAGGGCAATGAGTGGGCTCATGTTCTGAAAAGCACCTATGCATTAGCATGCACTTGCACAATGGATCCCACAACTATAGAGATTTATATTTTTGGGGGTGTGAGAACGAACTCGTAATGCAGGAAAATTTGCTTCCCTGTTCTTTTATTTGCTCTACCACTAATTCTCAAAAAGAATCATCAGAACATGCAAAAAACCCAAAGTATTTTTCAACAAAGAAACCAAAATAATTACAGGCACTCACATAACATTACTGGAGCGTTTGCAATGTAAAACAAAGCTTTGTTTCCACATTACAATAAAAGACAAGCAAACACGCACACACACACAGAAATAGCTCTGAGTGATTTTTGTTAGTCCCAGAGGAGTCACGTCAGAAGAAAGAGACTACAGTGAAACTATACAGTAAAACTTCTTCATTTTGACTAAATTACATTAAAAGATTAGATTTTTGAGAATTAATTAAAAGGTGTGTTGTGGTGTGTCTGAATCTGAAAAAAAAAATAACCCAATTTATTACGTCACATTAATTACTGTAATTAAACATGATATTGACTCACTGTAAAGTCTTGTTTTTTTTTATATGATCCAAGTTACTGTTATAAGGCAAGTTCGCTACTGCAAACTGCTTTTGGAGAGCTTTTTAAATTATTAGCAAGATTTCTTGCAATATTAAAGCGAGCAGAAGCATTTGCCAGTGTAATTATAGAATTACCCAAATAATGGATCGGGGGTAAGATGTGGTGTCTGGATCATGTTAAAACGCATGCTAAAAGACCAGCGAACCGTGATGTGATGGATCTAGAGAAAACGGCCCATATTATATCTATTAATTAAATTCATGTATCTCCTTTCATTAGAGATGCTTCTATTCTACAGACTTACAACACCATAATTTAAATGTCAGCAAAATGTTTTATATCACATTAATGAAATATCACTAGCAGAATGGCTCATCCTTTATTCATAGATCAGTATTGCATGAAACTAATTTTTCTCCAAGACAGTCTGCAACTGCTTGGCCACAAGTAACCAATGCAGACTTCTATAAGCTGAACTATGGTAACTTGATTGATGTAAGCACATATAGATCTAGGTCTCAGGAAAATTATGACATTTTGGCAGTATGTAGTTGTGAAAAGCCACAGAATATTAAAATAAGGGGACAAAATCAAAGGGTGGATGGGTGAAAGAAGGGAGTGCAGAATGCTGTAGAAACGTTGGGATGTGTGGAATATTCCAGATGCTATTACTTGCTCTGATGGTTCCACGAGTCAGATCCAGTCACGCCGCCACACAGCAGCTATTCATTCACAAACTGCTTTTTAATGAGAGCTTTCTGAGTGTAGATTTCACTCTGATTATGGCCTTGGATATCAGCCTGCATTTTCAAACTGTGTATCAGTCCACACATGGAAACCTGTGCCAATTTAAATACTGTTGGTACATCCTGGGTGTTCAACTGGGCATCCAGATCAGCTCAGCCGGGGTCAGTCTCACACCCCTGCTGGCCTGCTTTGAGGATAACAAACCAGCCATGCTGGGAAAGCTTGCACATAATCATCTTCAAACCCACATTTCTATTTAACAGCACACTGGAGCGATTATACCAAAGTTTCCCAAGAACAAAACATTGCATAACACTCACTTTCTGCATTTTAGCTCTTTCTTCCACTCTGCAGTCTAGGCTTGTTTCTCAGCCTGGGAGGAAGCGTAGAATTTAACAGCCTTGTTGCAGGGCATTATGGGATGGCTAATCTGGGATAGACCTCATAGAGCTACATAGAGAATTATGTGAAAACGAAAGAAGCATGGAGCTTAGTGAGGGAGATTCTGCTAAAAAAAACAGCATTAAG
>JAZGTK010022515.1:0-10249 GCA_036877625.1 Ambastaia sidthimunki | reverse complement strand
GAATATGCCTCTAGCTCATGAATAATAATGAGTATTTATTGGTTATTCATGAAGACGGGTCATAAAAGCCACTATGACTGTGTTAAATGACTATTTATCTCTGCATTAAAAGGTGATAAGTGCTAGATTTATGCAATAAATCTTTATACTCATAAACACTTATTTAATCATCAGCATATTAATACGGTTTATAGATATTTGTTTTGTTACGTTATTTTTATGTTTATGTTTTAATACAGTAAATATAATCCCACCCCAAACACAGTTCAGAAAATGTAAAATCTGTTCACTCAGAAGGTCTAAAGAGAATCTGGGACAACTTTGCCCCAAACTGGAGTTTCTTCTTCCAAAATACGTCTCTCTGCAGGTCTCCACATCTCAGGTCTGGAGACATCTCTCTCGTCATCCTCAAATCGCCTAGAAGCAGAAAAAATGTTTACAGGTTTTCACACACTATAAATCTACATTCTTATTAAATTACCGTTTGTAAAAACTTGATCAAACATTAAGGGATTCCATTTTTAAATATTTGCTGATGCTAAATGTATATTTAAAGACTTA
Source organism: Ambastaia sidthimunki (assembly GCA_036877625.1). Classification (NCBI taxonomy): domain Eukaryota; kingdom Metazoa; phylum Chordata; class Actinopteri; order Cypriniformes; family Botiidae; genus Ambastaia; species Ambastaia sidthimunki. The sequence continues at coordinate 9,688 of JAZGTK010022515.1, read as the reverse complement.
TTATAACATACACTTGCTAACTGCCAGTGACTCCAACCAATAATCAAGCCACACGCACAGGATTGTGGGATATCGTAAGAAACATGCACATCTACAAACATTGAATGATGTGCCACGATGGCTTTCTAGCTCTGTGTGCCGTCTGCAAAGCTTTGGGACGCAGCTTCAGGCAGGGGTGCAGAAACACCCTGAATATGAGAGGGTCTCATGAATATTAATTAGGTTAATTAACATTCGGACAGTAATCTGAACACCACGGCCAATTAAAACAAAGTTGTTAAAATATATAACAATTATAGCCACCCAACAAATGTGTGTGTGTGTGGGGAGCAAATGTAGAAAATCTTTAAATATGTCCCACATTCATATAACAGCTACAACACCCCCAGCACTCAGACACAACCTGGTCCCCACAGACATCCCCAGCAGAAGCCCTGGGGCACGATAACCCACAAACACACGCTGCAGGAGCCTCTACCACATCTGACGTTTTCACGCAATGAGTGATTCTCATAAAAAGAATTAGGGGGCTTTCCCTCGATGCCCCCTTCAGTTTCCACTCTCCGGTGGTTGAATCTGAAACAGCACTGAAGGGCCTCTTTACAGCCAAACAGCATCTGTACCAAACGTGAGAAGCCTGAAATAAACTGCGTGGTGGTTTTGGTTTCATTTGAACAGCAGGGCTGTGGTAAATGAATGCCCTTGGCCTGTGTCTCTCCGCTCGCTCTTTTAAACTCATCTCTATCTCTCTCCTGATTTGCTGGCCGTCCGGTTGGCGTCCGGTTTCTTATATCCAGCTGTCGGCTTTTCATTAATTTTCATTCATTCCTCCGATATATCAAAAATAACCTGTTTAGAAGATATAATGAATTATTTTGACACATTTGTGGTACAATTTAAGTACCATCAGGGACAGGAATGATAGTTCAGGCCCTTCATGACTGTGAGCTTTACCTTAACTAGCTAAACTAGCAACCTATCTCCAAGATTGAACATCGATTTTGAGTACGGCTAAGCAAGACGCATGCATGAAAATTTACTTGATGGGGTGCTAGAATTTTTCTTCCACTCTCCCTCTTCGAAATTGTTCCCCTAGTCTTGTTGTGGTTGTCATAGCAACCCTGCCGTATGACGGAGTTGGTGACAGAAGTGGAGAGGTGAGATTTATCTCAGAAACGGTTTACAGATAACGGCTGTAAATGACATTTTATCTGGTTGTTTTAAGCCGTTTATAAGATAAAAAGACAAAAATCTTCGGTGAGTGCCGATTATTGGCTTACAGGCAAATCAGCTGTGGTTGCTTCTAAATCAAATTATAAATCAAACACAATTGAAATACAGACAAGAATTTGACCTTTTCAAACCTCCAGAGAAATGTATTAATATAATGGAGCATTTGGTTTCTTAAACCAGAGACATCTGCTTGTATTAAACACACAGAGGCACTCAGCAATATCATTTACATACGAAGCAAACACCATTTCAGTACGAAAGTGAAGTGGATTCAGTGTGTGTGTGTTTACACTGATAAATGAAAGTGGTTTTAATGAGATTACAAAGATTCGTCATCTGCATAGTTCAAATACACCCACTCGATACAGACTCATGAGTCATTTTAAAAGTACGCTTTGACTTTGTCATGGTTGGGGGCTTGGAACACAACGGGTGGGCATGACCAGATGTTTGTCCTTTCTAGAACAGATTCGACCTGGTCCCTAACTCCCTACAGGGTGTTTCTGGGTCACTCCAGGGTCAAAGGTCATTGGGTAATCCACACACTCAGGCTGTATCTTTATGGGTGTACAGTGTTATTGTGGCTGATGGCATGATCCAAAGAGTGTTGTTTATCTTTTTAAACACGCCCAATAGCTATAAAACATGTATTTTTTACCTCCTAACCTATGAATAAAATTAATTACATTACACACAGTCTATTACGAGTGGTACCATTTGTCTCCAATGGGTTTAGAGAAAGGCATTATAGTGCAAACACAGTAATGTATCATTGTCTGATATAATTAGCCTGACACGGACCTTGTGACCTCCACGCCATGTTCCTGGACACCATGAGGTCACATCAAAAAAAGTGAAAATTTACAAAGCAAAAAAGTCAAAATTTACATCACTCGCTTTAAGAAGCAGTTAATTGAACGTTAAAAAACGAAAGAAATAATCTTAATTTAATACTGTCAACAGAATTCACAAGGTTTTGTAAACAAATCAACGCAAGTTGAATTAAACTATATTTTATAGTGGCAAATATCTGGATGCCACTGGCAAAATTAAACATACAAGTAACATTTCTTTATTGTTTTATGCCACTCAGCCACAAAGCGACAACACTGTAGCATACTAAAAAAACATTTATTGTTGCATACTGTTTCACATACAGTTTTTTTAAAGCAGGCAGTATACTAACAATGTATATCACACACGATATATTCAAACATTTCATTACGAACTGCTTTCTGCTCTTTTCTATAAAGAAACCCCCTCTTAGCCTTTCCATCGCCCTCAGCGAAATCAACATATCCCAGCATGCATTGCCACATTCATCTCTATTCCGCTGACGATCACGGCTGGGAAAAATCACACATGCAATGTGAATACTCAAGTACGAATATCTAACGCTTTCTGTGCCTGTGGCTAAAATTAAATGTTACATATCGCCAAAAAACACGACTTATTCCATTACTGTGCTTTCAGAAATATCATTTTTCTCCTCCATGCAGGAGCAGGTGTCCCTTAAATGCAAACCTCATTAGATTCAGGCAGATTTAGTGTGGAAATGACATTTTAACGTTTATTAACAGGGCATGATAGTGTAGAGGAGCGAGTGCTTGAGGTTTTAACCTGTGAGTGTGTGTTTCGGGCGGGTTGTGTGTGATCGCACGGATAGTAAAGCAACTCTGTAGATGTGATGCTGAAAAGCTCACAGCGTTTGACTAGCAAACCCCCGTACAACATTCCTCGACATTCATCCACAGGGATGGATTTCCCGCTATTTTCATGTTCTGTTTGAACCCCCTCATAAAGCTCCACAACATCTCTGAAGGCTTTTCTGACTCCCAGTAAAAAACACACACAGCCGAAACGTGAAGAGATTGTTGCCTCAAATGAGCTCAACATCAGAGCAGAAACTGTTATTCAGTAAATATTCTGTGCGGGGCTAGTTTACAGTGATCCAAACAAAAAACAATAATGAATTAACAATATTATATTACACAATTATATAAATAACTTTATCCCAGTTAGTCTGTATATTTCCCCCCACCAAAGCTTGACTGAAGGTCTGATGAAATGCATTCTGGGATTGGCTAATCTGCACAGGGTACGAAGTGAAGTTACTTTGAAGGCAACATAGGGACAAACAAAGTCACAATTGGCCAAACTGCTAATCGTACGTGTCCGATCTACTCTGTAACCTAATTTAATGACTGCAGACTGAACCAGCAACTGCTTTAAAAGCTCAAAACAATTAGTAACAGAACAGACAAACAATGCCGCTTTTATTTAATTAGTGTCAAATCACATCCCCTTAATAGTCTCCAGAAAACTGTCTGCTTTTAAGAGTCAGACAGTGAAGACTTACAGCTAATTATTACATGCACGCACACACGCACACACACACACACACACACATACAAAGGGACCCACAGAGATGCCCAGCACTGACAGAGCTGATGGGAGAGCGGAGAGGAGAGGTCGGGCCGTACACAGAACAGCTTATTAGTGCAGTTTGTGCCACATTTTAATGTCTTCTGCCACAGATGAGAGTCAACAGAGGCTGTCTGGTCATTAAAAATGCATCTGTCTCTTTTAGCTGATGGGCTTGGAGACTTCCCATGCAATAGCCAATGCATGCACCAATTTCAACACACTCACCACAGTGAGGACTTCTCACCACATTAACCCATTTGAAATGCAATTCAGAGACTAAATTATTAAACCTTCAATATCTTCAATGAGACCAGTGTGATATACATAAAAGTTGAAAAAAATGAGAAATTGAAGCGTGAGATTACTGGAGAGAATAATCTGACATTTATACAGACATAAATAAAGTTCATTTAACTTATGCAACTTAACTTACTGTCTGAATATGATTTTACTTTAAATGTTGTCATAGCGTTCTTAAATAATGAACTAAACACAATATTTTGCTGACATCTGCTGGAAATTTACCGGCATCACGCCAATGTGTTTATTGCCAGTTATTAAAGAAACAATGACACGTGTTTGCCGGCGAGATGTAAACATTGCAATGAGGTTTTAACCTGTAAACAATATTGGCTAAATAAACAGCTAGACTCACTCGTTTGGTTTTCAGCGATGAGTTAGTTTTTCTGGACTCGGTGAAGGTGGTTGTTTGTCAGTTTTTGAGTAAATTTGCTGGCTGTACGATCACACCGGCGTCTTCAGTGCAGTCCCGTGTGTTACCGCTGACAGACACCAGAGGGCGCCGCTCAGTAGAAATATAAGCAGGCGGAAGTTATGCACAAGCTCCACCCCCTGCGGGTTACATATTTTGTACCATTTTTATATTTAAAAAACTATATAGTTATTTATTTTCTATTCTTTACATGCATTTTGTGCCTAAAACCAAGTTGCTTGAGTTCCACAGCAGTTACATTAAACTGTATTTTGCCAGGAATATGATTAAAATATGATCTGTTTACAAATTTAAGCTTTAATGATGGGATGGTTGTAAACATCATTAGCATTTCCAGTCCCGTTTTGGGTTGGTAATTTGTACTTATTTTTATTTTATTCTCAAACATAATACTAAAATAATAATAAAGCAAAACAAACATTTCATATACTTTTCACATTTATGCAAAATATAAAACGTGCTGTTGAATAAACTCAAGAACAGACAGCTGGTACTGAAATCCAGAAATCAACATTTATTTGAACTCTTTATATACAAAATATTTTTGTGATTATATTAAAAAAAACATTTCACAGTCATTCATGCTTTAATTTCACTTATCACTGATTTTTAGTCTTTATTGCCCCCGCTGACATCAGCACATTTTCTTTATCCTACAAAAAAGTTCATAAACCATAAAGCATATGCTGGCCATATAGAAAATAAAACCCAGCCAGCAAAAAACAAACCAATAGCAGAGCTGTAAGTGAGACATGTGACACAACGTGAGGTTTTCTGAAGCATTTCCAAAACCTCTGTCATCATATCACAGGAAGTGATGTTTGAACTGATCTGAGGCCTGTTTTTCTTATAATAGTAAAAGAAAAGGTTTCAAAAAAGTGATCGCTGTCCTTACAGCACACAGATTTCTCAGACAGTCCTGGGTAAGTGTAAATTGGTGATGGTGAATATCCCAGCAGCTCTCTGACTCATGAGTCACTCGTATGTGTTCTCAAACCCATGTGTTTATAATAATCTTGGCTGGATAGATACAAATGTAATATCTGTACATTAAAAAGCTGACAATTCCAAACGAATAAAAACTTGATGCAAGTTATGACAAATATGAGAATCCAGGGCCTTGCCAAAAAAGGCTCGTCCCTTAAAATATATACAGTGCATACGTATTAACACACACACACACACACACACAGCAGCCACATTTGATGACATCACCACTGTAAACTGTGTGTTTGCCCTGATTGTTGTAAATTCATACGTTTTTCGTCCACCAACCAGAACAGTTTGTACGAGTATTCATTTCACAACAATGCCCACGAAGACATCGGTGCCTTAAATGTGTATAATACTGATTTAAACACTGACAACGTGAAGTTATAGTGAGCAGAACTACACGACAGACTCCACAAACCTGTCTAATGTCCTGTCTAATGCAAATGGGGCCAAGTTTAGAAAACATTTTCTTATATATCAATTTATATATATTTATAGACACATATATTTCTATACAGCAGTCCCCAAATAGAGTATTTGGACACCTCCACACTTAAAAATGTATGAATGTTTTTGCATTACATAATATTCATATGCAAACTAGAGCTTTTCTTAAAATTAACTTCACTTTCCTGAGCCAGTTTTGCTTTGAATTTAACCTTTTAATTAGTCGTTTTAACTAGTCTTGAGGTCATTATTTTGCACAGGTGTCCTAGCAACATTAACCTTGGAAATGTTCCACTAAGGTTTTGGTAACCAAAAACTGTTTAAATATTTTTGGGCTTCATTCAGAGCAATTTATCTCTACAATTTCAAACCTGACAAATACAAATATTTTGTTAAATATTATTCTTTAGATTTTGATTAGATTATTTGTATTTATGCTATCTTTAAAAATAAAGATATTTCGTAACTTAACGGCAAGAATTTTAAGTGTGGCTTAAGTGTCCAAATACTTCTTTGTGCCATCGTATACGTCTACCCGCCAAAGATTATACAAGCAATTACGTCTAAATGTCATGTGGCCATTGCTTTGACCAATCGAGGTGAAGCTAAATGTCATGTGACCACTGCTTTGACCAATCGAGGTGAAGCTAAATGTCATGTGACCACTGCTTTGACCAATTTTTGCATATATATATATATACTGTATCTATCTGCTACGATACACCTCACTGCATTTTGTATCTACTCGTTGTTTTGAGAAGCATTTATATTCTGTTAATATTCATTTCTTTCGATGTGTGATGTCAGGGGTCGCAGTGCAACAGAGATGTTCTCCGTGTGATGGTGTGACGCCGGGGGCGTGGCTTTGAAAGGGTCAAAGGTCAGGTAGTCACACGAAGGAGTTCATGGCGTGGACCGGAGACGGAGCCTCCGAGCTCTCGTTGCCCTCCGCCGTGTCTTTTTCCTTCTTCCCGCTGTACTGTCCGATAAACGACCCGTCCTCGTTGAACTGCCCATCGCCGCCCTCGCCGTAGTCCACCAGGCTGTCATCGCTCTCGTCCTTTTTCATCGTGCCGTTGGAAGGGGTTCGAATGCCCTTCAGGGGCTTGTGGTCCTCCGTGTCACTGGTGTAAAGAGCAGACACAAGGGGGAGGGCAGGATAATACGATACAACTGAAATCAAGCTAGCGCACTAGCCAGTGTACTGAGAATTCCAGGAACATGCTGTTTAGTGCAGGTCTGTAGGTCAATACACGGTTGTAACTGATCATAACGTGCAACTGGGCGAAACTTTTGGTTACGTTCATCGTAAAGCGATACAGCAACTCTGTCAGAAACAGAACGTGTGTATTGAGGATCTCCCAAATGCAGTAAAACAATAACAAAAAAAGTGCAAATCATAATAAGCAATCAAAGTAATACAGTTAGCTATGCAAAACAAAACCTTTCAGATTTGTAACTTTTAGTAAAAGCCAGATTTAGGTTTTAGTTAGTCTCATGACCAGACCAGGACGTGGATAACAGATGATGACATGCATACGGGACTCACGAAGCCCCCCTTACCTTTCTAAAGACCTGAACCCCCCCAAAATCAAAACACACAGGAGGAACAAATGAGACACGCTTGACAAAGATGTTATCACAGTCAGCTGAGACAATAGAGACATCGCACACAACAAATGACACACAATGTGAACAAGCTGAAATGACCACAAAAACATTTGTTTGGAAATGGCTGCTGTCAGCTGAACTGGCCTTTTAAAGGCTGAAATTTAATTTAAAAAATAATATTAGCTATTAATAAAGTTATAATAATGTATAAATATAATTTTAAGTTAAATTAAACTGAGACCGATACTTTCCTGTTTTTATTCAATTTACTGCAATATTAATGACAATATGACCACACAGATTACAACAAAAAACAACACACACACAAATACAAAACAATAAATAAAAAAACAGTAACAATGATTATGTATCTGTGATGACAATTAATATTATTCATGACACACAACATGTAAAAGACAATCTGACACTCAAAACGTAAACAAATGGATGCAAGTTATACAGTCATATAATACAGCATTGTTTTGTAAGTAAATAAAGAAAGTAAATAAAGGTTAAATAAAGGTTTTCTCCTGCTTTCCTCAAGCTGTGTCTGCAGGAGGCCAAAGAGCTTTACTTTCATCTCAGAGGAATGAAAAAACTACGATCTGAATCCCTGAGCGGGAGGAGAAGTGAGTGTGAAACCAGATCAGATCACTTCAGATGCTTTTACACTTGAATTCAGATCGTGATACAAATCTCACCTGTATTCTCCAAATGTCCCATCATCCTCTTTCATGGGCCGGATCTCTGGGTCTTGGTGGGCGTCCTCTTTCTCTTTCACTGTGTAAACAGAAGATCAACGTGTTTCATTGTGTTGAAGTCTGTTGTTCTATTTGAGAACACACACACACGTACACACACACACACATGTACACAAACGTTTACCTGGGTATTTTCCTCCCTTGTTCCTTTTAATAAAGCAAATGATGAGCAGAACCAGGATCAGTAAAGCGATGGCACACATGAGTCCAATAAACCAGCCCTGTGTCGCTATATCCACCTGCTTACTGCTCACAGCTGCACAAACACACACAAATTAAAGGTAGTAGATGCAAAACAAAACAACTGTCTTTCCTTTTAAACGTTAAGGTTCATTTATGAATGAGAGACAATGAAAACAGAATTGAAACACGAGATGCAGTGTGAACGCCAAACTGAAGTCAAACTGAAAGCCACAATCAACCAATCAGCTCTTGACCTTCATGATGCTAAAGAGGAAATAATTCATGTTATTTTGAGAAAGATCTCAATGTACCGTTCATTCGTTCTCCCCATGCATAAAGATCTCTTGAAATGAACGAAAAAATGAAAAGGAAGAAAATAATTCTGACATGCATCTACATTTTTAGGAACCTGTTAGGACACTGAGCATGTTAAGGTCACAAATATTCAAGATTAAAACTACAGGTGATGTCTGAAACACCTGGGGGTGGGGCTTGAGGGTGATTGACAGGTGGGTTGGACTCTACAGGCATGCTGTCCATACCTGGAACTGAAACCAACAGCTCTTCTGTACTGTGGACCGTTGCGTCTGAGTGGTCTTTGGCTACCACTCGGACCCTATAGGAAATCCCGGGCTTCAGATCTTTAATCTGATATGTCCGAGTGCCATTAACAAACTCGGTTTTCCAAGATTCTTTACCTGGAGAAAGGTGTCGGCGGAAGGGGAGAGATTACGGACAAAATAAAAATAACCGAGCAAAATATTTTGTTTCATTTGTTCTTTAAACTATTGTCATTATACAGATCAGGAGGATTTTTATTTATGCATATTATTTGTATTTTTTTAAAGTCTATCGAAACTACTTGTGCTGTATTTTTATCCTGATATAAGATGATACATTTCCCCCCGTGGTGATTTAGGTTTGATTATGTTTGAAATGTTAGTAGGGTACAGCGGTTTCATACAGAAATTTTAAGTTGGAAACTCTTACTGTTATCAACAACATATTCCACATAAACATTCCACATAAACGGCCCCAAGTTTTCCCAGCTTAGCACAACATGGTCCTCCCCCACCGTAGAGTTCACGATCTTAAGCATCCGGCCTGAAGGGGGCGCTGGTCACACAGAAGAAGCAACAAGTGGCAGAAGAATTCAGAGGTTATGAAGACATTCATTAACATCCTGTGTGTTTGTAATCTGAAATGTTGACTTTTGGACCTCACTGTAAATACTACACAACAGGTTACTGTTATATTTCTTGATTTAGAGGTTGTAACGTCTACAGTCGCCTGCTAAACA
>JAZGTK010022514.1:0-10249 GCA_036877625.1 Ambastaia sidthimunki | reverse complement strand
CCCCTTCGGGGCTTGACCCCAAAAAATCTGATTGTGCACAGATTGTGTCATGTTCACTGGTAATCAAAAGTAGACATGCACCGCAAACCCTTGCCTTCCATCTGAAAGCAGCGTGCTGTTCAGAATTCAGGAGGACGGCCTCACATCAATCATTCGCTGGCTAAAGGACCAATGCAATAAATATGCAAATGAGAAACAGGCAGTCTCTCTAAGCACCCAGATCTGCCTGAGAATGAATGTGCACAAACGTATTAATTGCTCAGAGCTTAAGAATCCTGATATTAAAACCACAGCTGAATTCAGTGATATTTAGGCGGCGGTTCATTGGGTCATGCCAGCTGACTGCACATCAGACGGCAAATTTAGGCAACAATAAATACTGCTGGTATGATTCCTCTCAGACGATGTATCCAAAAATAAGCAAAATAAGAATGGGAGTTTTGAGATATTAACGTCATGTATGTTAGCTTTAAGACCACTGGCAGATGTGATTAAGTGAAAGTGACATATTTGTCAATGTATGGTAACCCAAACTTGAAATGTGACCTCTGCATTTAACCCATCCAGTGAGTAGTGAACACACACACTGCAAGTCGTAAACACACATCCGGAACAGTGGGCAACCATCACTGCAGTGGCCAGGAGGCACCTGGGGGTTAAGTTCCTTTCCCAAGGGCACCTCAGTCATTTCCTAAGATCTTTGGTTTAGAGACTGTCTAACCATTAGGCCACAACTGCCCCGGATTCTAAAAGAACCTTTAGAAGATAAAGCACTGGAAGCTTACAGTGTTTCTTTTCTAGGGGAAAATCACAGAAAGACTGATCTCTATGCTTAGACAATTAAACGTTTTTATCCAGTCAAACTGTCTTGCGCAACAACCGCTCCACATAGCCAATCATAACAAACAGCTAATCATAATTTTGTAAGACGTATAACAAAGCAAAGGCTATTTAATAGGAAAAACATTTATTAACATTAATAACTTTAATAACATTATTTAACATTGATTAATTTAGAAATGTTTAACTTCATTTGTCCTACCCCAGCTTCCTCTTTCAACACCAGATATGTCAAACTAAAAACTGTCCATCAGACCACAGAGTTTTTAAGAGTCAGCAGATATTTTTAAAAGGAGGTACACCATTTACTAAACACCACTTTAGTCCACTAGTAAGCTATATTAAGGTACATCCACTGAGCAAGCATTAAAGGCAGGGTAGGCCATTTTTTGTTATGCTGGTTGAAAGTTTTTCAACATCCTAATAGCAATCACTAAGAAATGTGGTCTAATTGTTTTTATGTATATATCTTATATATCTTCTGTGAAAGGAGCAGGATCATACTATGTTTGTCCATTTATAGCATAGGATGTCATACTTGCCTTTCAAACTATATATGTGTGCACCCTGCAACTACAGAAAATCTTCCATTATCTGCATGATTTTGTTTTGGAGGAGGCGTGGCCTTGGAGAGTGATCAGAAGGCAGGGTGGGTGCTTGCTATTGCTAACCTCTCCAAAATGTAATTTAATTAATAACTTATGATTTAACGTACAGTGACACTATATTTCTGTATGTTGAAGCAAAATTAGCCCTTATAAATATTAATGTCGCTGCATGCATAGAATAAATATTAATTTACTTACTATTTTTTACAGCATCTGCATATTCAGGACCTCCCCTACTCTTGAACTTTGGGAATGTCTGTGATTGTGGAAGCTGATTGGCTGTCACAAGTGCTTTCTGCATTTTGATTCGCCCTTCAAGCATCAGGTCCCAAAGAGCTGTGAAGATTTGAGAACAGCATAAAGGGTGAGCACAACAGCATGTTAAAATTGTGCAACTAGATAAACCATCACTTACCAAGTTGATTCTTCACTGCTTTCCCTTTTTCAACCTGTTCATCCACCTTCTCTTTAGAGAAAGTCCTCAAAGTTGATTCCTCCTCCTCCTCCTCCTCCTCCTCCTCCTCAGAGCCCTCCTCACTCTCTCCTTCCTCTTCATCACCCTCAGCTGAATCATCCTCATCCTCACTGTCCCCTAGCTTATCCATCCCCTCTGTTAGTTTCATGAAGCTAGTGCCCTTCATCTTGGAGACTAAACTGGACATCTGTGAGCTATGGTCTGCAAGAAGATCTTCGTCATCATCATTGTCATCTTGTTGCTCATCATCACTCTCACTGCCATCGTCGTCATCCTCCTCCTCCTCTTCATCATCATCATCATCTTCCTCATCATCCTCTTCTTCATCTTCAATACTCTCCATGTACTTATCCAGCATTCCATTTTCATCTTCTTCATCAGCTAAAAATGTTTAAAGTGTTAGTTCTAGGAAAACAAACCTTAAAAGACATTGTTTATAAAATTACTATAAGACCACTATTACTGAAATGTGTTGTTAAACAAGAATAAGTAAATCTCACTTCATCTCACCTGATCCATCAAACTCTTTCTGTAGCTGTTTTCTGGACGTTGCCTTGCCACGGTAACGTTGATCAGTGTCTGCCAAAGTGGCAAGCGAGTGTTTCCGCAGCTGACCAGATGCAGGTTCATCGTCATCATCGTGACCTTCATCAAACTTCTCTATGACTCTGGCTTTTGTCTCTGCAGTTAAAATTAATGTTTTGTTAGGCTGGGTACACAAAGACATTTAATGTTATAACCATAACAACAGTCAATGATGCTATATACGCAAGACCTGCACCTGCATTAAAGTTGCAAAGATAAGATGTATTTACTACAATTTATCGTGATTATTTAATAACAAAACTTACACTAACTAAACTAAACAAATTAGAGAACTAATTAGTTCTACTTCTCAAGAAAATGGATTAAATTCAGATTTACTACCAATTGTTTTTAATTAAATCAACAACTACTTAATCTAAATGATAATTTTGATCAGTTCCCGTACTGCTGTTCACAGCACAATGAATCGTGCAGTCGCATCGTGCTGAAACTAGAGACAGCAGATCTGCCTGCGTTTCTATTTTAACACGGCAAAGAACATATTAAAAACATGAAAGAATTGTATATATGTCATAATTATAATGCCTTCATCTTGGTCGTCTTCAGGATCTACGAATGTTGGTAAAGGGTTTAACAAATCCTCAAGCTGCTGTGATATGGAAGCTGCCATGTTTGTCCCACGCTACAATCCTCCCGTGACGTCATCGACGTGCGCCAAAGTAGGCTGTGTTTAAAAACATACGTATCTTGTTTTTGTGTTTTATTTTGTCTTTTGTACAGCTGCTATTTAATGACGATTGTTTTCTATTACTGTTGTTGTTTACTGTGTTTTAAATATATAATATTTATCAATATAAAATAAGTTACTAATATAAAATGAATATAAGGGATCACTTAACACTTTGCACCAGAACATCAAAGAGTCTGAATCAAACATGCTCTTTGATTCAGACACATCTATTAGTTTTAGCCTTTTAACTGTCTAGCTACACCCTAACAACCATTTATTTAAGCAACTCTAGCAATCCTATAAATGATATTCTGGTACTAAGTATATGGAATTTTTTGTCCACTTGTTTTGTCCCTAAAACATAGTACACCTGATACACCTATAAAAGTCATTCCACACCTCTCCTTAATAAGCCCATTGATTTGACACCTCATACAAGTGTCCACGAAAAAAAACATGCGGGACAAGTTACGTACCAAAGTTTTATCCAGAAAAAGAAGTATGCAAGCGAGTAATAGTGTCTTTGCTTTGCAAACACCACTTATAATAAGCCTAAATAAAATGACAATATGTTGGCTATGTCAGTCACATCTAAGGGCAATTTTAATAATCCAATTCGTTTTAAATATATCATTTAAAACAGTGCCACAAACAGTAATTTGATATATTTGTACAGTTTAGTCCTTTTTCATGAATTGTTTGTATTTCTGACATTTTTACTGTTTAAAAAAAATGTGACTTTTAATATGACAAACACTTATCAATTTGTTGTGCCCAAACTTTATGACCTAGTGAAATGTGTAATTTCACTCAATTAGCTTACAAAAATGGGGTTCCAATAATATTTGACCATTGCTGTATTTGTGCTTTTATTTGGCAACATATATTTATGTTTTTTTGTATGCTTTATGCAAACACAATCATGTACAAATTAGCACAGTGAAATATAAATTCAGTAATACAAAAGTTAGGTTACTTGTTTGAAGAAGTTCATCCGACAATCTCAAGAGGGTTTTTCTTAAGTCATTGTTAATAATCAAACCCCTGAAGAAAATATATGTAAACAATTGACTGTCCACTCACATATGAACTTCGTTTTTTGAAGGTAGACTTTGTCTTATAATTCAAGTCATATTTCAAATAAAGGGTTTGTCCCAACATATTAATTTTCCCTTTAAAAGGCAAACGCTCAGAGATTTAGCAAAACGTATAAAAGAAATGTTAACTGCAAATGTTCAAGCAGAGAAAGATTTTGGTGTAAAATGATTTCAAATGTCATTATGGCAAAGCCTTGAAAGGCAAAGAGGTTTGAGGGGTCAGGTTATAATACACATGAACAGACACACCAGATGTAAATAGAAACATTCCGAGTAACCTTTCTTTATACTTTCGTTATCCATCAGCTGTATTCTGTGGACAATGTTTAGCACTGCAATAAGGTCTACAGACCCATACTTTACATTGCTTTTTCATGTACACAAATGCTGTTCTAAATAAATAGGTTAAATAAATAGGTAAACAATTTAACAAATAAATAGATAATTACATAGATAAATTAACTAAAACGTTGCTAATAAAATCACACACAGATAGTAAATTTCCACATGTTTGTATCCTGAATTAATCTGGGCGTGTGGAAGCTACCAAACTGTTCCCTCATTCATCTCTGATGAGGAAAGTGACAATTGATTGCTGTATCCGTTGTCACTGAGAGAGTTCAGGGATGTGAAGGGTGAAGTAGAGTCACACAAGTCATTTGAAATACTGTGAATGGAGGTGGGTGCGCTGGGCTTTGGGCTAGGTGAGTCCCTTAGGTGGTGCGATATCATCTCACTGAAGCATTGTGCCTCATTGGAGGGGTGGTGTGCTGAATGGTGGTCTGCACTCCCTAGAGGGGTTCCTGATGGGCCAGAGGAGGGCATGAATCCTAAATCACCTGGAGTTTGGGCTTGGGAAGATGGTGGACCCTGAGGGAAGTACTCATAATTAGACCCTAAGCCATAGTACACACCTTGATAATCTGCAAGAAAGAGAAGAGTTAAGAATAAACACATTGTTGTTTGTTACATTACAAAATTATAAAAGTAAATACATCTGATACACCACTGCTCAATATTTTCAGTGCAGATTTGTGGTTTTACTTTATTTTTAAAAAACCGTCGTCAGCTAATGTCAGGTTTTACCCCTAAATGCTATTATCATTTTTACGCATTACAAATAATGTAATAAATAAGTTTTTTTTAAATAAATGTAAATGCACATTTGTTACATTTATAATAAGCTTTTTACGTAATTGTATGTATAAAAATGTAAATGTAGTTTTATATAGCTATAGGAATGTATTTTTCTGTAGTAAGTGGGTGCGAACAAAGCAATTTCAGTTACCGTTCAGTCTTTCAAGTATTATACATTTTATTAATTACCTTATACTAAATACAAACTCACCTCCATAATAAGAGTAATGTCCGTTTGCGATGAGATCTCCAGATTCGCTCAGCGCTCTCATTCTCCTCGGGCTGCGGAAGAACATGTGTCTTCTGCTGCCCAGCGCGCTCAGCTGCTTCATGCGTCTTTCTTTAGAGCGCCGATTCTGAAACCACACCTGCACAAGAGAAGCACCGCATAAAGAAACGATACAAAATCACCAAAGTCATTCGTTTTAAGCCACACTGTCGTTTGAGAAAACCATTTATTAACCAACAGACATAGCGAGTGTTTCAATCCGCAAAACACGCAGCACAGATGAGAAAATGTACTCTCTATATTTGAAAACCTGAATAACCTCTTATTATTCTTGACACAGAAAGCCCTCAACGTTTAATAGCCCATAAACCTCATTCGTCTTGGCCACGAGTGTTATTGACAGGTTATTTATTAACAGTCTGTATTGCCGTAAGGTCATTGCTTTTTGCATGCCTCACGTTTCGATACAATTAACCTTACAACATTTCGCTATAGTGACTATATTAAAATAGTCACCACACCAGGGGCGGAGCCAGGGATGTTCGCGGCCACCCTGGGCAAAGTCCGTGTCACCCCAAGCCACCCAGCTTGTAATAGCATTTTAAGAAATTAAAGTAAATTCTGAGATATGGCTCTAAGATAACCGACTCTCATCGGTAATCAGTAGCTTTTTTGAGATGTGCATCACGGGAAGTGATGAAAGTTATGACTCCCTTTTTTATATCTCCCATTTATAGGATTAGCCGCCTGATTTATGCTCATTTGCTTTGTAGTTAATAACGCGAGAGTTTCTATCAATGTCTTTGCTTTAAACAGTAATCGTAAAATCCAAATAATATAGTTGCTTATGATGGTACTGTCAAGGGTTTAAGTTTTCTTTTTGTGCTTGAAATAAATTAAACTCAGTACATTATTGCTGTGCTTTTTACTTTGAAAAATTTACATGAAACTAAGGCTAAGTAATTTACAACATTTAGAACTATTAAATGTTACTAATTGTATTTTTTTTATTATTATTTGGTACTTGAATAAAAGATCTAAAGATTGCATGGTTGCCCTCTTTGTTTTTGAGTTTTCTGAAGTACCCAGTGTGATTGTTGGTCCCTGCCTGGCCACCCTAATTAAAAAATATCACATGGATCACATGGACTTTATTCCCTGTATCACATTATATCCCTGTATCACATTATATCCCTGTATCACATGGACTTTATTCATAAGTACAATCATTTTAAATAGGTAGGCAGGGGGTCCTCCATGTTTCGAAATGTCTTTAACTTTGCAAAGACATTCAAGAAAATAATTATTTCCATTTAACGTTACGGTTTTATCACAGCCACTGTTTACAAAATAGTAAGGCACGTGAGACGTTAAATTTTTTCTTGATAAGTTAGTTTATATATTAACTAAAGTTTATTTAGGTATGCATTTACCTGTATTACTCGCATACTGAGGCCAGTCTCCTGTGCCAGCTGTTCTCGTATGTGTCTGGTGGGTTTGGGGGTGGCGGCGAAAGCAGCTTTTAGTGTCTCTAGTTGTTTGGCTTTGATAGTCGTTCGCGGCCCGCGACGTTTGCCACTCAAATTCTGCTCATCGTTTTCATTGTTGCAGGTTTCCTTGTCGGACAGATGTCCAGTCTCAGAGTCTTTATAATCATCATGTGGGTCCTGAGATTCTGGAGACAAGCTCGGATCACTGCACGTGGTAACTGTAAGCAACACAGAATAATATTCGTAAAAATAAATATTTTGCAGTAATTGTCATAACAGAAACTATTATATTATTGCGCACTCTATCTCTATAGCCCATTTCTTTTATAATGTAATATTATCATTCTCCACATAGTCATACGGTAAATAATTGCACTAAAATCTATTTAATGCATTTTAAACAATATAGTCTTCAATTAGAAAAATAATCACGTTTGTTTGGAACCGTTTTCGATGGATTTACATACAGGCATATTTATCTAAGCTACTTTAAGGATTCAAAGCTACTCACTTGACAGGAGGTGTGTGTCGTTTCCGTTGCTGTTATTCATGTAATCCTCCTTGCAGACAAATTTATATTCATCTAGAATGTATAATTCCTCGCCAGTGGAAAGCTGTTTATTGCACATGATACAGGTGAAACAGTTTATGTGAAAGACTTTGCTCCGCGCTTTCCGAACTAGATCATTGGGCGAGATTCCCTGCTCGCAGCCGCCACATTTAGTGCCGTAACGTCTGCAACGTCAGGAAAACAACATTATTAAAAAGTCATATAAATCATGTATGTTTTAAAGTAGCCTGTGAGGACTGTGAGCACTACCTTTACTTCATTTATAATGAAAATACATTACAACTTTTTTACCATATTGTATTACATATTTGCATAATTATACAGTTTGCTTATTACATTACAGTGCTTATAAGCAATATTAATGTAAATGCATTTTCCTAAAACAAAGCTGCATAACCTAATGAGGTCTATACAATTACTCGATTTGCATATTTATTATTGTTTTGACGTTATTAGAAATCCTCTTCTAAACTTTGCAAGAGATAATACACAATCTTTTGTCTCTGTGCGTGCATGTTAATAGGAATAGTTAACAAATTGTTGCTGCACGTCTGTGGCTTTTCTAGAGCTCATTCATTATTCAAATCCACTTATCACATCTTTGCTCGCTTATTTGCAAAGAAACGTGAGTGCCGCGAGACTGAATCGAGGCAGGCTGCACTTTTATCAAAGGAGCTGGTTTAATTCTCATCCCTCTGCCTGCCTGACATTCATACCTTGTAAACAAAGAGAACTGTGTTTTCGGTCTGTCACAGTAACAAGTTGTCAAGAATTAGGGGATGCGAAATCTATTGTGCACAGGTCGTATCGAAACCTTTTTTCATATATTTTTGATTGTGCAATTGAATTGAAAATGTTAGCTTGAATTTAGATGTCGCATTGTATTACATTGCTTATTTAAATGCTTTGTAAATCCTGTTTTTATTATAATCTTTCATACAGAAAATTAAAGGTTAAACGATTGTAATGCTTACCTGAAAAAGTCATTTTTGCAGTAGAGTCTTCCTTCTCTTGAAAAACACCTGTCAGTTAAATTGCATTTGCAGTCACAACATTGCACACATTTAACATGCCAGGCTCTATCCAAGACGCTGAGCAAAAATCTGTCGAGAATAGGCCTCTCGCATCCAGCACAGTGGACCATATTTTGTGACTCCAGTCACTACGTTGTTGTCTTCGATGGAGGCAGAAATCTACTTTATGTGTGATACAAGTTGTGGCAAACTATGTGGTCCTCGATCCAAGCGAACCAAAAGTCAATACAAATGTAGACATTGGAAAAATTGCAGCATCCCAATATTTCGACCAAAATGACAGCACATTTACGGCCAAGAGGTCATCAACTCCCTATTTAAAGACGAGTTATCACACATGGATATATTTATGTAAAAACACAATAAAAACTCGTTATTGAAGTGTTACGCGCAATACTTATTCTATGAAAATATTGAATTAGATGAAAGCTCACGATATGTCCAGTGGTCCCAAAGCTTGAAAAGAAATAGCACGTTTCGAAATGCGTTTAATTCTGTAGTGTTCCAAAAGTTAAAATCAATTATTTCAATTTATATCATGTATGTCCCTAGTTATCTGTGTCATTCCAGTTACATCTCGCACTGCTGACCCTTGCCTGCGCTTGGAAGCTGCGGAGAGTCCTTATTGCCTGCGATATGACGTCATGTTGGAACAGAACCAATCAGATTACAGTAATTTAGACGAAATACTATTTCTTTGCAATTTCTTCTGTTATCAGTTCATGTAAGAACAGCACACAGTAAGCAATTATCAAAACAATATTGACACAGACTAATTTACTTTCAACTGTGGAGTAAAAAAAAGCATTTTGATCATGAAAAACCCCCAAGATTACCATTCCTACCCGTAATGGCCTGTTTATATCATATAAATAATCAAGACATTTTCCGTTCTTTTGTAACGTTTTTAAGTGTGTTTTCAATTTGTCACAATAACAAAAAGTAAAAACATGGTTTCATAATAAATTAAAGGTAAATTATATGGCTTTATAGGTAAAATAATCTTGTTTGTGATTGGTATGTTTTTGGTATCTTTCTGAGTTACATAAGGTAGACTCTTCCAAAATGAGTAATTAAAACCAGAAACAGAAGTAAAAGAAAGTCAATAATAATCATGAATTATTTTTAAATAAAATTGTAGAATTGCAGATTTTGTAATTGTATGCCTACATTAAAAACCCATGTGTTTGGTTTAAACTGTTATTTCATATATAGGGTACATAAACGTAATTTAGTCTATTTAAAATGTTGGCGAATGTGGACTAAGCATATAAACGAACGGTGTGTGTTTTTGCTAAATGTGAATTCGAGTTTAGTTATCAAAAATTATGCGCAATTCGACACATCCTTGATTGCCATGTGGAGAAAGAAAGGCACGGTAGTTTCAAACCCAGATTAATGTTCCTCAGCGATTATTCTTCACTACGGGTGAGAGGACAAGGATAACTAATGATTATAATATAAAGTGTTCGGCTGCTGGGAGATATTATCG